>CM039128.1:41792857-41940357 GCA_022036555.1 Microstegium vimineum | reverse complement strand
CAGGCAAGCCTTTACATATAGCCATGCAAAAAATATAACACAGTGCCACAGTGCAAACTGACCATGAGAACCATAGCACTTGAGCATATTATAATCACAGAAAACATAAATGTGATAGACACTAAACGCCATTCATATATTTTATATGCTTACATATTTGTTATGTTCTTACAGAAACTCCATGGAACGAAAACATAAAGTGCCAAGAACTGATGATGCAAAGAATATAAACTTCATTCAGTACAATTGAAATCATAGATAAGTGAATCAGAATGAACAATATATATTACAAAGAGGTTCAGCACAACTCCCACTTACCATCACTACTATATACTTCCTAATATTGACTTCCACAAGAGTATTTCATTGGACTTGGCTTCCAAACTTACCCAGTGCTATCTACGAAAATAACATGAAGAAAAAAAACAGTAACACATCAAACCTGTATGTTGCAGTTTGCACCAGCTGCTAAAAGCAAGCCAACACATGAGTTTGCACCTCTGTTGAGTGCAACGTGGAGTGGGGTTGTATTTTGAGCATTTCTTATGTTAACATCGACGCCTGCTTCCAGTATAATCTGCCAATAAAAAAAGATAATGAAAGGAAAAATTAAGTCTTACTATGATATGATGAGCAGAAACAACACAGAAATATGGGGGAAAGAATCAAGTCATCAGATGGCATTTACCTTAACCAGCTCCACATCATCGATCATTGCTGCAGTATGTAATGCAGTTCTACAGTGTGGATCATCTTGTGCTGTAGGATCAGCACCAGCAGCAAGCAATATTCTTACTAACTCTCGACCGTCTGCAAGTGCAAGTAATTTTACTATTAGAACAAAGAACAGGATTGTCGAAATATCCTGGACCTTGGGGCAGGTACATTACTACATGTCAGCAGTCTTATCGGTCGTCTTATGTAGTGCCACGTAGGATTTTTTATGTGGAGGAAAGAAAGAGGAGAGAGAGGAAGGGGTCGTTGTTTCGTCAAACAACCACCTCATGAGCTAAAACTTAAGACTATGAGACAAATATTGTACCATTGTATGAGTTATTATTGTCACGCAACTCACAAATTTCCTTTTATTTTATGCATAAATTAAGGAATTATGAGTCACTATGAGGCAACTTAAAAGACAACCATTGTACATGTTAGCTATTAAGTCCCCTATTGAGTTGTCTTAAGATTACGTGGCACTATGAGACCGCCTAGGAGACTGTAGTGTACGTGGTGGATCAACATCAACATCAACAAAGCCTGTAGTCCCAAGCAATATGAGGTAGGCTAGAGTTGAAACCCAACAAGATACCCAAGTCATGGTTCCGGCACTTCAATAGCTGCTTTCCAGGCAATCCTATCCAAACATAGATCTCTAGATATATCCCAAGCTTTTAAATCTCTATTCACCGCCTCCGCCCATGTCAACTTCGGCCTTCCTCTGCCTCTCCTTATATTATTAGCTTGGCTTGGGACTCCACAGCGCACTGGTGCATCTGGCGGTCTCCTCTGGACATGGCCAAACCATCTCAACCGATGTTGGACAAGCTTTTCTTCAATTGGTGCCACCCCTAGGCGATCACGTATATCATCATTCCGAACTCGGTCCATTCTTGTGTGACCACAGATCCAACGCAACATGCGCATTTCTGCAACACTCATTTGTTGAACATGTCGAGCCTTTGTGGGCCAACATTCGGCTCCATACAACATTGCAGGTCTAATTGTTGTCCTATAGAACTTGCCTTTTAGCTTTTGGGGTACCCTCGTGTCACATAGAATGCCAGAAGCTTGACGCCACTTGATCCACCCTGCTTTGATTCTATGGCTAACGTCTACATCAATATCTCCATCCCTTTGTAGCATCGATCCCAGATATCGGAAGGTGTCCTTTTTAGGCACGACTTGACCTTCCAAACTCACATCTCCCTCATCCTGAGCCGTTGTGCCAAAGTCGCATTTCATATACTCGGTTTTAGTCCGACTTAGTCTAAAACCTTTAGACTCAAGGGTCTGCCGCCACAGCTCAAGTTTCCTATTTACTCCCGCCAAGCTTTCATCAACTAACACTACATCATCGGCAAAGAGCATGCACCAAGGGATGTCCCCTTGAATGTCCCTTGTAATCTCGTCCATTACCAAGGCAAAGAGATACGGGCTCAAGGTTGACCCTTGATGAAGCCCAATTCTAATCGGGAAGTAATCAGTATTACCATCACTGGTTCGAACGCTAGTCACAACATTGTTGTACATGTCCTTGATGAGGGTCACGTACTTTGTTGGGACTTTATGTCTATCCAAAGCCCACCACATAACCTTTCTTGGTATCTTGTCATAAGCCTTCTCCAAGTCAATGAAAACCATATGTAGGTCCTTCTTCTGCTCTCTAAATCACTCCATAACTTGTCTTAACAAGAAGATTGCTTCTGTGGTTGACCTTCCAGGCATGAAACCAAATTGGTTGGTAGATACTCGTGTCCTTCTTCGCAGGCGGTGCTCGATGACTCTCTCCCATAGCTTCATAGTGTGGCTCATCAACTTAATCCCACGATAGTTATTACAACTCTGGATGTCACCCTTGTTCTTGGATATTGGGGAATAATTGGATAATTAGGCATTATGCTTTGCCTAGAGTTTGAGGCCTTATGCTTTGCCTAGAGCTTGGGAGATTGAGGGGGATTAGACTTGTTTCATAATTCATTGCTTAATCCTAATGACAGACCCTGCCTCTCTTTATATAGAGAGGGGACTAACCCTAACCCTAACTTAGCGACTAAGCTAATGACTCTTGGGCCTCGTGGGCCGCTGCTGACTGGGCCTATTGGGCCGATGGCAGCCCGCTGGCTGCCCATGACATCTCCCCCGCCCTTGGAGACCCAGCTCGTCCTCGAGCTGGATAGTTGCTGCAGGCTTATTTGACGCGACCTAGGGTAAAGCCTTTTACATCTCGGCTTACCATTTTTATTTAAAACTAAAATATAACTATATCCGCCTGGATCCCATGGGAAGAGCGCCTCTGCTGGCTTCGTGTGGGCTGACGGGTGGAATTTGAAGCAGCCCGTTATGTTGGATGAGGCTAGCACCACCGCAGGAACAAGGGTGAATGCGACGCCCATAGCCTTGGATGCCTGATGCTGGATGGTGCTGCGAGTTTGCTGCACGAGGAGCGCCCTACTTGGACCTCCACTTCAATTGGAGCAGCAGGCCGCGACAGCGACGAGCTGAGGAGCATGCGCATCTGCCGCATCATGCGACGGACAAGCAATCCTCGCACTGCTGTCTGGAGGCACACCGTTGCTTGCTCCATCGAAGCTTTTGTGGCCCGAAGAGCCTGTGCGCGGCGGCGTGCCAGGAGTCCCCGTGCTGCTGCCTGGAGGCGTACAGCCGCCCGGCGTTCACGGTCCTCCTTGTCCTTCGCCTCGAGCCGCACCAGTTGTGCGGACACCTCAGCAAGGATGCGCAGGGTGTTGTCGATGCGAAGAGCCACCTGAGAGTGCAGGTCGGGGCACGGAGTCGGTTTGAAGCGCAGGCGCGGGAGCTCGGTGAAGCGATGCCACGCCGGGGTGCCTTCGTCCTCCTGGAGTTGGAGGAACCAAACCCGGGCATCACCGTTCAACTGGCGGGAAGCCATCCATACCTGTTCTTCCACCATGATGCGCTCGCGGCGGAAGGACTCACAGTGGTTGACGAAGGCCTCTGGATCGGAGGTCCCATCAAAGTGAGGAAAATCCATCGAGGGCCGGGCCGGTGGCTGGGTGCGGCTGCTCGACGGAGTTGGCGCGCGGTTGCGCGTAGAAGACCGGCGGCGGCGCGGAGGAGACCCGCGCGCAGGGTTGGCGGTGGTCTGGATCGAGGCCGCAGGGGAACGGCGGCGGCGGGGAGGGATCCGCGGCGGCGCGGGATGAAGGCGCGCGATGACGGATCCGCGGCGGCGGGTAAGGATCCGCGGCGGTGGGGGTCGCGGCGGCTAAGCCGCGCGGAAGGACGATGCGGGTGGTGGAGGCACGACGGCTGCGAGGTGGAAGGTGGATTCCCGACGGAGCGAAGCCGAGGAGGGGACCCGCCGTGGTGGTGGGGTGGCGGCGCAGAGGCCTCGCGGGCGCAGAGGGTGCGCGGGCGGCGGAAACCACGATGGAGATCCCCGCGGACGGCGGCGGGTTGGGATCCGCGGCAGCGGGGGTCACGCGGCGCGGGACGACGGCACGGCGGCTGGGCTGTGGTGGGAGGCGGCGCGGCGGCTGCGGGATCGGGGAATTTTTTTTTCCGTGGAGGAGGATCGACAAAACAGCGTGGAAGAGGATCGAGTGGAATGATGTAATGTACGTGGTGGATATTGGGGAATAATTGGATAATTAGGCCTTATGCTTTGCCTAGAGCTTGGGAGATTGAGGGGGATTAGACTTGTTTCATAATTCATTGCTTAATCCTAATGACAGACCCTGCATCTCTTTATATAGAGAGGGGACTAACCCTAACCCTAACTTAGTGACTAAGCTAATGACTCTTGGGCCTCGTGGGCCGCTACTGACACTTGGGCCTATTGGGCCGGTGGCAGCCCGCTGGCTGCCCATGACAAGACAATGTCAATGTACTTGCCCTTATGGAACTGTGAATACAGATTTGCTCATAGTGGTATAGCCAAACATATAACTGTAGATTTATGTCTTTATATCTGCTGAACCCAATAGAAGCAAAACCAGAAATTACCTTTCTCGTGCTCCTTTTTAAGAGCCGCTGCCATGCATAAAGCTGTACCAAGAGGGCTGGGTACATCAATCGCTTCTGCTATATCCTCTAAAGAGGCAACTTCAACCCATCTTCTTACCACAGCCGTGTTCCATGTCTCAATACATAAATGCAATGGCCTACTCACCGTGAGAGTGAAATGTCACTAGAAGAAAATAACTTGACAGATAAAGCATGCAAAGAAAGAAGATTTAATGCAGCCACAGCCTAAATAAATTGACAAAACTTTTTCAAGTGGTAGACGAGCATTAAAATAGAACATGATAATAGAAGCTGATGCACTGGTTTGGCTTCCACTAGGCACAAGGTGGATATTTCTTACGTTTTATGTTGAGAATTTGATATGCCCATCGATCTGCAGCCTCCATTTTCCAGTATAACAATAGCACAATCAGTATATCTCCTGGCCACGGCAATATGCAGGACAGATTCACCTTCCCCATCTACTGCATTAGGATCAGCTCCAGCCATCAGCAGCTCCTGCATAACACATACAGAATCTAAAAATAGGAACCAACCAGCCTAAACGATGAGGTGAGCATGATAACATACTTGCATGCACTCCGGTTGACCATGATGAGCACAGACATGGGCAAGAGTAGGACCCAGGCCTTCTCTAAGCCTGGAATTGATAGTAGCAGACCTGCCTACAAGTGCACGAACACATCGTGGAGAGCCAGCAGCCAAAGCGAATACTATAGGAGGGTCTTCATCCTTATCTAATATGTCTACATTATCTTGGTAAGCCACAATAGCTTCCACAAGCTCTCCCGAGCCTCGGCGGCATGCTAAATGTAAGGCAGTGAGCCCATCTGTATTTTGTGCTTCTAAGAGAGAACAGATTAAACTACCATTTCTCTCTGATGCAGCCTTTGCAAGTAGATCCCTGGTATTTGCACAAGGTTTAGTGTGAAATAGTATATGATATACGTGCAACTATACAAGAGTTGCCAGGGACAAACCTAACACCAGCAGCATCTCCTTCGCATATAAGATGATGCAATGCATTTGGATTATCATGAACCATCTCTAGGATGGAGGTTGTTGGAGGTTCCATGCCATTGGGCAATTTTTCATTTGTGAAATCACTGCATAAACAAGTAACTAGGTCAAAAATTAAGTCGGGGAAAACAATATGCAAGTAGATTTTAAGAATGGTTAGCTCGAAGATATTTCAATGTTTGGTGCTACACCTCCAGGTAAAGGAATCTTCAGGAATGGTTAGCTCAAAGATAATTCAATACTTGCTTTTACACTTTCAGGTAAAGGTTCTTCAAAGCTTTAAGCTTTCATGTACTATGCTTTCATCATAAATTAATACTAAATCAGATGAAGAAATTACTTCTCAGGACTAGCAGGTGGGCTCCGTGGTATGTCCAGAAGATGTCGAAGAAAAGTTTTCAGCATGTCCTGGAAGGATGGTCTTCTTGAAGCTCGGAACTGCAAACATTCACCAATCATCTTCCATAGCTCCCGAGGAAGTCCTACACCTACTACTCTTGAATATTGAGGTGGTGGCTTCTTCTCTTTTACAACAGACTTGCAGATTTCCTCTGCACTCAGTCCAGCCCATCTGCATTTCAACAAGCATCTAACAACACCATTCACAAAACATTAAGGGTAACAAATTGAATAATCATGCTACTTACGGAACAGCACCAGTACACATTTCCACAAGCGTGCAACCAAAACTCCATGCATCTGACTCTGGTGATATGCCGTTTGCACTATCCCAAAACATATTCAGTGACTTCTTCAGTGGTCCCCACGCCTCAGGAGCTGTATAATTGGGGCTAAGCAGTGTAGCATCAATGCCAACACTGGAATCATCAGGTACTTTCCTACTAGTAAGGTTCTTCAGAATTGCTGAAAGACCGTAATCCGAAACGACTGCATGTCCATGTGCATCTAAAAGAATGTTTGACGGCTTTATGCTCATACAAACAATACCCGCCGCATGGAGTTCTGCTACTCCACGAGCAATGTCTGCTCCATACCTGCAAAGCGACGTACATGAAAAAAATCATCAGTGGTTTGGCATAGTTGAAAAAAAGGGATTACCGAACAGGCGAACACAGTGACACTGATTAAGAATTCCAGAAATTGTTAAAATATGATGGGTAATGACAAAGAAAATAGACTTATTGGTAAAGCAGGGAACTCAAATTCAAAGGCAAAAGAAATAAATGAATAAATGCTGTTGCAAGATAACTAGTTCTACTAATGTGTGATGAGTGGTTTCATGCACTCAGCATTAAAAAATCAATCCCAGAGGTAGCTTCAGTGTATACTTGGGGGAATCTGTTGCTTACTTAGAAAGTGCTGAAACAATAGGTATTAAAATGCTACAAGTCTCGGTTGAATTTATATGGTTCCGTCCATCAACTGTGAACTGTTATAGAAGCTTTCATCAAATGTACCACAGAAAAATTGCATACTCAGAACAAGTTTACTTGATTAGCTTGAGCTTGACAGTATAAGAATGAAGTTGAACCCAAGATAGTTTTGGCTACCATAAAAAAGCATCGTATGGATTTCTTTTTTAGCCTACCACAACTTGCTTGTGTTTAAAAGGTTTTGCTGTTGTTTTTTGTTCCACCACCATAGATTTTTTTTAGACAAATTGTCAGGAAAGCTAACACAATTAGCTTAAGTCATTCACTTATGTTCTACAATGTTTGTCAGTGTCAAACTGTGGATATGGTGCAATGAGTTTCAATAAATCACTACCTCACTTTAATGTTGATCATGAGAGTTGGTCGGTTCAACGTTTGAACTGTGCTCTGAATAGGAAAATGCTCAAACCGTTACAATGAAATCCCATACCTAAGAAAGTGAAATTTTTGGGGAAGGTAATGAATGGGCATATAATGATATGCAATTAAGCATTGACCAAACTAAACTATAATGTACTGACAAACAAAAATAGCTGTACAGAAAATCTTAGAATATGAACTGCGGTTGATATGGTTCTGTTAGAGTAAATAGGAATAGTACCACATTGCCTAGCCACATGAGGTGTTAGTCCTATGTACCCTATATAATCAGCCCATGAGGCCCAATGCAATATATCAAATATTCCACCAATTATATTCTCTTTCATGGTATCTTTCGCCTAGGTTTAGATCCTAACCCTAGCCGCCGCCGCCGCCGCGCGCCCCCGGGGAGGGATCGATCTCCGCCGAGGGCAGCACCCCTGTTTAGGCGCCCGATCCTATTGATTCGGCTGCCATCGTCGTCGCGCAACAGATCGGGATCTCCCATCGTCGTCGCCACCTCGTCCCAGGTTCGTCGTCGGTTGTCGTCGCCTCGTCCCCGGACTCATCGTCAGGCCGCCGCCGCCACGTCCCCGGACTCGTCGTTGGGCCACCGCGTCCCTGGACTCGTCGTCGGGCCGCCGCCGCCTCGTCCCCGGGTTTGTCGTCAGGCTGTCGTCGTCGACACCTTCCCGATCTTCGTCGCATGGATTTTTCTTTTCCCGATCAGAGATCGGATTGCGTCGCCCTGCTGTTCGTTAATGCATCGTCGTCAACACTCCTGAGGATGAGGTTATCGCTGCGCCCTCCCAGGCTGCAGTGCTGACGCTCGTGGTCACGCCATCACCGCTGGTGTCGCCGCCCTTTTCAGGCGGTGGCGCCACCCATGTTGTCGGTCCTCATCACGCTGGCTCTCGATCCAAGTCTGCGCCCACTACCGCAAGCTCGCAGACACCGCCACTGGTGTTGCTAAAGGAAGATGTCTGTGCGTTTGTTGACATGTCCAAGCTGCACCATCTACCTTCGCCATCTAGTCGGCTCATCGTCCTGCTGAACATGCCAACAAGAAGCTGTTGATTTTGTGCACTCGTGTGCCTCCATTGACGCCTCGGATCCGCACCTCCTCCACGGCTTCAACCACGTCCACCTCGACCTCGGCTACTTCGGCACTAAGGGGCTATCATCTGCATGAGCTACTCCAGTCGAAGCATTCACACCGGCGTTCCGACTGTGTGGGGATGTCTCTATTGTTCTCCAGTCTATTCGTTCGTGTTGCTACTGCTACGACTGCGGGGGGATGTTAGAGTAAATAGGAATAGTACCACATTGCCTAGCCACATGAGGTGTTAGTCCTATGTACCCTATATAACCAGCCCATGAGGCTCAATGCAATATATCAAATATTCCACCAATTATATTCTCTTTCAGGTTCCAGCTGAAACAAGCAATCTACTTAACTTGATGACTGAATCACATTTGCTAATATATAGTAAGATATCCAACAACAGTCAAAACACAGAAACAGCCTCCTTAGCAAAGAAATATAGCATAGAACCTTTGAGCCAAAGTTAGAGCTGACAATTATTATCTGATTGCGGACAGCAACAAACTATCAACCTGGTGGGAATATTATTCCGGAACTTCCATTCTAAAGACCACATGGGTTTTGCAGATAAATGTTAAATGTGCCAGCGCTTAATACTGCTGGGAAAACTACAGTACTTCATAAATTTCTTGCACTGATATTAATTCTCATAGAAATTTTACTCGCACATATGCATGTCATAGGAACTTTAATGATTTCAGCATACAGAAGTGTTAGTCATTCTGTGAGCTGATAATAGATAAAAAGGAATGAAGCTCCACAGCTTGGTAACTTGATAGCAATTGACTCAGCGAGCAAATTGCAAGCCAAAGTTATGCTACTCACAAAATATATCACAGCATTGCGCAGAAATGGCAAGCGATATGATGAGCATTAATTGTGAGCAAGTTTACCTTCCTTACAACAATAGACGATAAGCAAACAACGCAGCTAGCAGCACCAACAAAATCAAACTGCATAACGTCATTAACAAGGCAACCACTTCACACCTCACAAAGCAAGCTAGCGGCATGCTTCTTACCGTCTACCGAGTAATAATAAAAGTGAGCGCTATGTTGCAATGCGATATGTTTGCAACGATTATTGGTAAGACAGCAGCAGAAACATAGCTACTCAATACTGGCATTTAGATGCAATGCCACACCTGAGAATCTGCTCCAGCGTGAGGCGTCCACCATTCTGCCGCATCTCCGTCTGCACAGACCCGACATAGCGATCCATCACGAAACAGAGGTGGCTGCCGACCCTCACAGCACCATGGAATGTGCACACGTTCCGACACCATGTCGAGGCGCGCCTCAGCCGCTCCACCTCCTCTTGAACAACCTCGAGCCCATCCCCTGCGGCCAAGGGCACCTTCTTCACTGCCACCTGATGTTTACACCGCTTGACCCCACCGCCACGAGACAACGTGCCGGCCCACACCTCCTGCCCGGCGGGCCCGGGCGGGCCGCTCCCGATGCGACGGGCGAGCTTGAGGTCCGGGTGCGAGGCGAGGTCGACAGAGCTGCAACCGGCGGCGCGGCGGCGGGCGCGGGCGCGGGCCGGCGACTGGGGCGCGCGAAGAAGTCGTCCTCATCTTCGGAGCCGTCGGAGGATGACCCCGAGTCGGAGTGGAGGAAAGACGGGGATGAGGGGGATGCGGAGAGGAGCGAGAGAATGGGGAAGTTCTTCCGCAGCGCAGAGACTGAGTTGCCTACGGCGGTCGGATGGCGACATCGCGGGCACGGCAGCGTGGCTCCGGGTGCTGCCGCTAGCATGCGGGAGAGGCACGCGCGGCAGAATCCATGGCCGCAGTGGAGGAGCAGCGGCGTCCGCTCCTCCTCGTCATATCTGACGTTGCATAACGAGCAGCATGGCACGCGCATCGCGCCGGCGCCGACGGGTTCGGGCGGCGCGGTGCCCTAGGGCGGGGCCGGAGATGAAGCTGTAAATGGGGAGGGGTAGATCTGGACGTCGCGGGGGGGGGGGGGGGGGGGGGGGGGGGGTGTTGGGGGGAGGGGAGACGGGGAGAGCAGCGTTGGAATTTCTGAAAGGGAGAGGAGGTAGAGGGGGGTTGGTGGTGATGCGGTGGGGAGGCTGGGGAAGGACGACAAGCAAAGCGCAGCGCGTTGCCCCTTCCTGCTCCTCTCCACTCTCACCGCTGCTCCGCCTACCTTTTTCCTGGTTCCTGCGCTTGCAAATTGCAACGAGGGTGCGGCGCTGCCGCCGCGTGTGTTTGGCAGTGCGGGCGACGGCTCTCATGACCTCATCGGCTTGCAGCGTTGTCGACTGCCGCTTTGCGATGGAAAAAGAACTCTGCTGTAAATAAATAATAAACAACAAATACGCCGTTAATTCCCTCAAAAAAAATAAGCCGTCAATCAGTACGTGAGGCCAATCGTAGCTATGAAATCAAATGAAAACTTGAGTCTGACGTGTGTTTGTTCCGAAACATAGAGGAATGAAAACTTGAGTTATGATTAGGGGTAGGCATAACTAACCTAAACCAAAAAGAATCAAGACCCAAAAAAAACGGATTCTTATTTGGTTCCATATAACAACATTTTGGTTTCTACTCTCGGTTCAAATTAACCGCAAGAATCGAAATATATGAAATATGCTTCACTTTTTTGCATTTTGTAATATTATGTTTGGTGTATATGTATACTTCCTCCGTCCCTTTATTAAGACTAGCCATGCTCAAATATTTGAGTCCACACCAGTGCTTCATTTTTCAAAAGACTTGCAGTGGCAAGCATCGCATCAAAACAGCTCGTGAGAAACAATTAATTAATTCGCTCATCTAGTAGCAGCATAAACATTCCTCGATGTTTTGGTTTTCCGATGCCAGTGTGTGGCATCGAGGCTCAGATGGAAAAAGAAGTTTGAAGCATCGGCAAAACAACACACTGTGGCTAGTCTAAGTATCGTTTTGGGTTTTTGTGTCACAACTTTGACTAGATTTATATAAAATATGTGTAATATTTGTGTGTCCAAATAAATTTATTAAAAAAGGCACAATAGCCGTTTTGGCCCCTCAATTATCACTCAAGGCTCAAATTGGTCCCTGAACTATCAAAACAGCCACTTTGACCCCTCAACTATCACCGAAGGCTCAAATTGGCCCTGAACTATCAAAACGATCACTTTGCCCCTTAAACTTATGATTTTCGTATCAATTTGATCCATTATCCCTGATCGATGGACACGTAGACAGATGGATTGTGAAAAGGTCGAAATTGCCCCTCATTATTTTCTTTATTTGTTGGCCGCTAACGACATTTCCAACCTCGTCGTTTGTTTTAAAAAAATACCAAAATATGATTTAATGTTAGAAAATTCATAAAAAAATATTTTATCTTAGAAAAATCAATAAGCACAGATGGTTGAAGGTACATAGTATAGAATAATCTCCTAAACAAATATAGTATAAAACACACAACCTGGATGCAAATTTGAGGAGTTACTTTTCATGAGGAGCTATCCACATGAGACATGATTTTACAAAACATATGAAGTTTACCTGGTTAAGCTAGACTAGAATTTACCTCCATTTGCATCCACTGTTTTACTTTAACCTAGTTTTAAATTTTATGAGACCATATAAGCTTTAAATATTCTAAGCGAGTAATAAAAAGGTATATCATAATTGTAGTAAAACAAATTTTGGTAAAACAAAACCGGTTTCGAACATTAAATTTTGGTAGAACAATTTTTTATGAATTCTCTAACATTAAATCAGATTTTAGTATTTTTAAAACAAACGGTAGGGTTGGAAACGCCGTGAACGGTCAACAAGTAAAGAAAATAATGAGGGGTGGTTTCGACCTTTTCGCAGTTTATTTGTCCATGTATTCATCGATCAGGGATAATGGATGCAATTGAGACGAAAATCATAAGTTCAAGGGCCAAAGTGGTCGTTTTGATAGTTCAGGGGCCAATTTGAGGCTTCGGTGATAGTTGAGGGGTCAAAGTGGCCGTTTTGATAGTTCAGGAGCCAATTTGAGCCTTTAGTGATAGTTGAGGGGCCAAAATGGCTATTTTGCCATTAAAAAACTAGAACAAAAGATCTATCTAATGATATCAATTATGTATTATAAATATTAATAATTTTTTATATAAAATTAATTTAAGTTATTTCTCAGGAAGTGTGAAAGACAGTTATTTAGGGACGGATGGAGTATGTGGTATCACATATCTTATTGCTTGGTATTTGTGTTACTGTATCGCTATTGTGTCATTATCAATTATCACTAATTATTCTAAAATAGAGGTAGTGTTGCTAAAATTGTTTTAGATCACGTACTGATTGTCTTAAAGGATCGTCTTAAAGGATCGCTTGGCAGCGTTCCGTGGACAAGATTCTCAGTGAGAATCACTCTCTAGCTGTCAAATGGTATGATTTAGCAAGAAGTGATTCTCTGTTAATTCTACGATTCTCTAAAATGGATTAAGAAGCTGAGAGCTCAAAAAAAAATTAGCTTCAGCTAATTTCTGTGAAGTGATTCTTTATGCTAATTTTAAGAGTTTAGGGTAAAAAATCAAATAGAAATATTTTTATCCACAATCAATTCACAAGTGAACCAAGGAGCACAGCTAAAAAATTAAGGAGCACAATTCTACCAAATAGACCCTTAACCTCTGCTCAAAATGTTCGGTTAGAATCAGAACCAAATTAGAATAACCAAAAACAAGAATAATCGATTCCCAAAATTTCTCACAACCGTCGACTCCTATTTTTTTAGAACCTAATAAAAGTCCTATGCTTGATTTTGGTAATTGAGACAACTAGTTGACTAACTCTTAGCTAAGTTTATTTGAGCAGGTTAGGTCCACAGCAAGGTGATGAGCAAGGTTTTAGAAATGGATGAACAGTGATCGATCTAATTAAAGCAAGCTCACAATTAAAAATAAGAAAATGAAAACAAAACCTTTGTTAGAATTTAGGCAATTTCTATGTCATTTTAATTCCATAAATTAACATAATGATGATGTCATATAAAAAATTATTTAAATTTGAGATCATGACATCAACCATATTCATAGCAACATGAAACATTTAGATGTCAAAAACATGTGAACATGATATATATATATAACATAACATAAAAGCACGACATATATATATATCATAACAACTACCATATGAAACAACGATATACAACTACTGAAACGTATACACAACAGCATATGAAACAACATAACAGTAACACTGAAGCAGATATGCAGAACACGAAACTAGCAGGAATAGAGAGCAGACAACTTATGAAACAACGTAACAGAACATGTGAAACAGACTCGCTACAACGGATGAAACAACATGGATGAACTACTGAAACATATAAAAACTATACAACGAAAAACAGAGACGAGATGAAATGAACCCATCCGTGCAGCATCCGAGGATCCCGATCCTTGTCCAACCTCGATGGTCATGACGTAAAGGATGAAGGTGTACTCTCCACCAGGAAGAAGACAACGACGACGTTCACCGGGAGGAAGATGGCGGTGGCGTCACCTCCGGGAAGAAGATGATCAGCAGCAGTGTCACCTCCGGGAAGAAGACGATCGGCGGCGATGTCGAGATGAAGAAGACAATGATCGCAGCACCTTCGGGAAGAAGAAGATGGCAGTAGCATAGACGCTCCCCAAAAACCTAATTGTCGATCCCTCGTGCAAGGTCTCGAACGGCAAGGGCACCGGAGGCACCTGCCCTCTCGCTTCTGTGTGCGCGCAGAGTTACGAGATGAGAATGCAACTAGCAGCGGAACTGTGTGTGAAAAATGTGTTATGTCTGTAACCCGAAACTGGAAGAAGGGGAAGGCTCTACATCTCTCCCGTGGGGGAGATTAAGAGGCCTCTATGCCGTGAAGGTAGAGGGTTGGGCGCCTGTGCCGAGAGACAGAGTCTCTACACTCGCGCCGGGAAGGGGAAGATAAGCGGGCGCGGACGTGTAGGATACAGAGAGTTTCTGGAAAATCAATAGACAGAAACTCCCATAATTAGTGGCCACTAAAAATTAACACGCCACGTCACGCACGCTGTTGACACCAAAGGTGACAAACGGGTAAAAACTACAAGCGTACGGTTGTCAATTGTAACTTTCACCGGGAGTATTCCAGGTATCGTATTTTCCTCAGGGAACGAGAAGGGAATTAAGTAGTGATTAAAGTTAATCAAGTATTATAAACTGAAAGTGCATTACCACCCTGGAAAAGCAAATGTTGTAGCAGATGCTTTGAGCCGCAAATCTCATTGCAGCTTGTTGCAACCTCTGCTAGAAGATGGATTTGATCTAATGCATCCTTAGGTGCTAAATAATATTACAATCCAATGTACCTTGGATAGTGATATTATTGAGGGACATAAATCAGACAAAGAGCTTGTACAAACCAAACAAAGGTTGGAAATCAGTGAATCTCTGAATTTCAAAGTGGATGAGAAAGGAGTCCTATGGTTCAATCAACGTTTGGTAGTTCCTAAAGACCAGGCTCTGCGGGATAGAATTCTCAATGAAGCACATAACTCAAAGCTATCGATTCACCTGGTAGTAGCAAGATGCATCATGATCTCAGGATAAGGTATTGGTGGTCCAAGATGAAATTGGATATTGCAGAATATGTCGCAAAGTGTGATACATGTTGTCGCATTACTCGCATTAAAGCAGTACACATGAAACCTGCGGGTTTGCTACAACCTTTATCTATACCTGAGTGGAAGTGGGAAGATATCAGTATGGACTTCATCACAGGGTTACCTACCACTTCAAAAGGAAAGGATTCAATATGGGTTATCGTTGATCGCTTAACCAAGGTAGCTCACTTCATACCAGTCAAGGTTACCTACGGACCACATCAGTATGCAGAGTTGTATGTTCAGAATATTCTGAGACTGCATGGTATTCCCAAAACCATCATATCAGACATAGGATCTCAGTTTATCGCTAGATTTTGGGAACAGTTGCATAAAGAGTTAGGGACAAAGTTAATTCGAAGTTTCGCTTATCATCCTCAGACAGATGAACCAACGGAACGAGTGAATCAAGTGTTGAAAGACATGTTGAGAGCATGTGTTGTGTGAGCAAAGGGATTGTGGGAGAAATGGTTACCTTTGGCAGAGTTCTCATATAACAACAGCTATCAGGAGAGTATTAAGATGGCACCATTCGATGCCTTATATGGACGAAGATGTAGAACCCTTGTCAATTGGGTTGAACCCAGAGACAAAGGATTCTATGGTACGGATTATGTGAAGGAGGCAGAAGAGATTGTATGAAATGTTCAACAACATATCCGTGCAGCTCAGTCCCGACAGAAAGAGTATGCAGATCAAAGGAGGAGACCTTTGGAGTTTCAAGTTGGTGACTATGTGTACCTTAAGGTATCACCTATGAATGGCGTCCGCCGTTTTGTAATTAAGAAAAAGTTAGCACCCCGATATGTCGGACCTTATCGGATCGTTGCCAAGAAAGGCAAGGTAGCTTACCAAGTACAGTTACCTCCAGAGATGAGTGCTATCTTTCCAGTGTTTCACGTATCTCAGTTTAAGAAGTGTCTTCGAGTTCCGGAGGAAGAAGCAGTACAAAGTTCTGACATCGCGATCAGATCAGACTTGGAGTACTTTGAGAGACCAGAAAAGATCTTGGACACAAAAACCAGAGTTACCAGAAACTGAGAAGGGAAGACTTTCAAGATTCTTTGGAGTAATCATGGTCAGAATGATGCAACCTGGGAGACCGAGGACTACCTAAGCATAAACTATCCCGTCTTTTATAATGAGTGGTACGAAACACAAAATCTTAGGACGAGATTTCTTTAAGGGGGGGGAAGGGCTGTGGAATCCTGTGTCAAGCTTGCATTAGGATCATCATTAGCCACTAAGCCTAAGCATTTCATTGCATTCATGTTTATATATGACATCATTTCATGTGTATGGCTTTATCTTTTGGAATTAGAATTGAATAGGAGTTATATGCTCTTACTTAAATTAAACTTGATTAATTAAGTTTAGTTTCCTAATTGGTTTAATTAACTTTAAAGCTACAACCTTGAAAATAAGTGTTTTCAGAAAATATGACCTACATGAAAAGTGTGGGAAATATTATTCTGAGTAACTTTGATTTACAATTCAAATCTTAGTTTTGAGTTTTTAAAACAGTTTGAATTGATTTCAGTTTGAAACAAATAAAAGAAAAAGAGAAAAAGGAAAACATACCTAGAATGGGTCGAGGCGACCCATTCGGCCCACTCGGCCTTGCGCCAGCCCGCGCACGCACACCACACCCGCGCTCTTCCGCGCGCAGCACCCGACCACGGCCACGCCGTACGCCGGCGTTGCTGCCGCGTGGCTGGAGATTCCTGCCCGCAGACGCCGACAGCTGCAGCGCGCCACTCGCCTTGCGCCGCGCCCTGCCGCACTGCACCGACCAGCCGCTCGCCCACTCGTTGCCTCTGCGTCGCGCAGAGGGCAGCGTCGCGTCGTGTCGTCACCTCGTCGTCGCATCGCCACAGCGCCAGCAGCCCCGACCAAATCCCTGCCTTGTCCCGCTCGCCATCAAGTGGTATTGTCTAGCATATATCCTTGAGAGGTTGATAAATGGAATAGTTCTCAAGGCAAAGTCATCTTCCCAAATCATATTTTAGTACTTGGAGTTTTTGATAAGTTTTTCAAAAGAAAGAACATAAGTCAACTTACTCCTCATATAGCACTCTAGATCACTCACAAGGTATATGATTCTTTACCAAGGCATAACATGAGGTTACCTTATTTTTATCTTCCTACTTCTAAATGGCTTATGTGGAGCTTAAGTAGGGATAAACAATGTAGCATACATGAATTACTTATATTGTAAAGTCAAAACAAGGATCCAAGGGAGAAAAATATCATAATCCTCGATCAAGATGTGCATGTGTATGGAATATAATAGTGGACTTTATTGTACTCCTTAACCATGTATGATCTTGACGATGTTTTACCACCAATAGCCTGCCATGGGGTTACCCGAGACAGTAGTTCGTGCCTCGGCGAATAGTGAAACCTTGGTGGTTGGACATACAGGGACACACGGTTTATACTGGTTCAGGCCCTCGACAAGGTGGAGTAATAACCTTACGTCCAGTTAAGTTGTTTGTTATTGCTCTTGATCGTAATACAAGGTGTTGTGTGTCGCTCTGTGTATCGGGTGTTGTGTGTCGCTCTATGTATCGGGTGTTGTGTAGTTTGTAGGGATCGATCTTGGGTGATACCCTCACCAGCCCTTTATAGTCCAGGAACTGGTTGAGGGTTGCTCTAATCCTATTCGGTTATGAACTTAGAGTCCTAAACTATGCTTCGGTCTTGTTGTCCTTACCGAGTAGAATTCGGTTTCTTCTGTCCGTCTTCCTTTGTGGGCCGAGGAAAGGAGGCCTAAAGCTCAGGTAAGCCGGTCCCTGGGTACCCTATAGGATATCTCATCGACAAGCCCCGAGCATCTCATGATTTTTCTTCAATATACCGGGTTGCTTCGAAAGCGAGCCGAGTTCTTTTTGAAGCAAAATCATGAATGATCTTCTGTGTTCTTTGCCTTGTGGTTTTTTGTTGTGCACCTCTGGTGCACTCATTGATTGTAGCCCCCCAGCCTCTGGATACTTGGTACAAGTATTCGGAGGATCTGAAAAAATGTCTTAGTTTTAGTCTTCTGTGTTCTTCGTCTTGTGGCTTTTTTGTGCACCTTTGGTGCACTCATTGAGTGTAGCCCCGAGCCTCTGGATACTTGGTACAAGTATTCGGAGGATATGAGAAAAAATTCTTGTAAGGTAGGTATTTCCAGCCCCGAGCCTTTCACAGGTGGAAGGATCTGAAATAGCGTGCCCTTGTCTTCTTATTCACGGGTGGGTACTGTGTCTTCACGGGTATGTAGAATCTTGCATTCATTGTTTGCTTTGGTCAGGTTTTGTCTTTTTCTTACTCTTCCTTTGTCGTGACTTCTGGCTTTTTGGTGGTCCTTCCTTGCTATATATTCTGTTGTGCTTGTACTGATGGCTTGATCTTTAGGGTGCTCCTCTTTCTTCCGATGACTATGCTGCTGAGTGAAACTGAGCAGCCCCGGGCTTATGCTCGCCTTTTGGTAGTTGAGTGGGTAGAAGAATTCTTGTGAATGGAGTTAGAGGTAGACTAACTCAAGTTTGTGGTATGGTTGTCTTGTCATATATCTTCTTCCTTCTCTTGTAAAGATCTTTGTTATATCATGGATATTGTAGTTGGTGAGCTTGACGAGCCCCGGGCTTCTTTCTTCTCTTTCTTGGTTGTAATCTGGTGAATGGTGTAGTTCTTGTGATAGAAACTAGCAGGTGGCTAGTTTCAAGGTAGTACCATGTTGTGGGCGGCTTTAAGGCAAATGTTGTAGTTCTTGTGATGAGGCTGTCGCATGTTGCACTGCCTCATCTTCCAGCGTCCTAGTTCCATGCCTTTGGCTGATTTCACGGTCTTGGTCGAGGAAGCATTCCTGAGTTGATCCTGTGCAGTGTCATTTTGGCGCCTGCTGGTGTTGATCCGCCTTCTCTCTGTCGAGGACCTGACGGAACTGTGAATCTTGAATGTCTTCTGGGCTTTGCTTCCACTACCTTTGGCAAACACGTGTGTCTTGTCTTGTTGGGCGTTTAGCACGTCTGAGTTATTTGGCTCTTTTTGTCAATAGTGTATCTTGATCTTCGAGGTTTTAACCTCGAATTCAACTGGGTTCCTTGTTACTGACTTGTACTAGTTCCTTTCGGTGATGTAACTTTGCATCTGGTCTGTACTTCAAAGTTTGTATTTGAGAAATGAGGAATCAAAGAATTGTTGTCTATATCTTCCGAGTTCTTATCTCTGTTTTGTTTGTGCTAGTCGGGTTCTTTTGTGAGTTGTTTGTGTACTCTGTAACAGGGATGTCGTCTAACCGACTGCCTTAGGTTCTACTCCATGATTGGTGGGATTTTTCACCTTTTGTATTTTCCGTTGTAGGTAATATCTCCTTATACGTCTGTCCCTCTATTATCTCCTCTCTTTTATCTTGCAGTAAAAAACTTTTCCCTTTGTTTGCAAACCCTAACTGCTATCGTTGCTCTGATTATCTTCGATCTGCCTCGAATGGTGAAGAAGAAGAAGAAGAAGAAGAGCAAGGGCAAGGCTGAATTCGTGGACGAAGATACCGTGCTAGATCATATAGATAACCCTGAATTTGTCGAGATGTCCCGGCAAATGAAGGCCATTTACTTCGCTTTTACCCTTTATGAATCTGTTAAAGATTGGGTGGAAAAATGGTTCTACATTTCAAAGTCTGATGCTTACTTCTCTTCTGATCTTGCTGCTCTTCCGACTCCTCTTCCTTGTTGGAATGATCCTCTATCTCCTTCTGAATCCTTGGCTATTAAGCCTCTGGTGACCCGGATAAGTTACTTGAAACAATCCGGGTTGACTAGTAATGGATTGGTTGCCAGTTACTATCGTCGCCGGGTTCAACCTCTCATGCAGAGGGAAAATCTTGGTTTCGAGTATACTGGGTTCAACCTCTCTAGCTTATGAGTCTATGACTTGATCAATTCTTGGTGGCCCATATGGGTCTTTTGAACAGTGTTGTTGAGGTCTGTGTAGTCTACGCACATACGCTATTATTTCGAGTTCTTTTTCTCCACTAACACCGGGTTAGCTATCCAATTCGGGTTGATTATTTCTCTGATGAACCCTGCTGCTAATAGTTTTGTAATTTCCTTTTTGATTGCTGCTTTCCTATCTGGTGCAAATCTACGTAGCTTTTGTTTTACTGGTCTTGATCCTTTATTTGTATCAATTTTGTGTTCAGCCAACTCCTTTGGGACTCCTGGCATATCTGCTGGCTTCCATGCAAATATGTCTTTGTTATCCCTCAGAAAGTTGGTGAGCGCGAGTTCCTATTTAGGATCTAGGTTTGCACTGATTATCGTCGTCTTCTCTGGATCTCCCGTTAGTAGGTCGATTGTCTTCGTGGATGCTTCTTTAGGAGGTGTGAAGGTGCTTGGCTTCTTTGCCGGTATTTGGATTTCATCCGGGTTCATTTTCTCAACTTTCCTCGCAATATCTTTTTTCCTTGTAGTCTTGTAGTTTTTCTGATATTTGTATAGCTTGTACATCACAATCGTATGCTCTCTTTAGATCTCCTTTTAGTGAAAGAACCCCTTTTGTTGTTGGCATCTTGAGTAGTAGATATGGGTAGTGGGGAATTGCCATGTATCTTGTGAGTGCTGGTCTTCCAAGGATTGCGTGATAGCATGATTCGAAGTCGGCTACTTCAAACTTGATGAACTCAGTTCGATATTTGTCGGGTGTCCTGAAGGTGACTGGTAATGTGATTTGTCCCAACGGTATGGAAGCTTTTCCGGGTACTATCCCGTAAAAAGGAATACTTGTCGGTGTGATCATGCCTTCATAGTCCAAATTCATCTTTCTCAGAGTATATGTGAAGATTATGTTTAATCCTGCTCCTCCATCGATGAGTACTTTGGAAACTGCTACTCCTGCTATGGTTGGTCCCATTACTAGGGGATAATAGCCAACATTTGTTGCGCTTGTCCATTGATCTTCTCTTGTGAATTGAATTGGATACTCTGACCAATCCAGATATCTTGGGGTGGCTGGCTCTGCTGCCATGATGGTTCTTTGTGCCATCTTTTTCTGCCTTTTATTTCTTGTATATGATACTCCCGAAAAGATTACTGCTATTTGTCGTTGGGGTTCTTGATAATTCCCCTCTGCTTTCTTTGTATCCTTCTGTAACACCCCTAGTGTTTAAGCACTTAATTAAAAAATTGATCATGCCATCATATGCATTAAGCATCATTCACTTGATTGAGAACCTTGTTATGCATTGAACTAAAATGAGTTTACTTGGTTGTGTTTGAATCATATGTGTGAATGCTGGTCATCTTTTCAAATTCAAACTTTCAAATTCAACTCCAAACTCTAATTACCAAAGGGGATGGATTAAACCTTAAACATGATTTTCAAAATCTAAAAGGAATTTGCATATGGTTGTTTAAGCAATGTGGTAGAGCTCTGTTTGAATTGCATTTGTTGTGTTTACAGTTTTTCAAGTGTTATTCATGTTTTTAAAGAATTTCAAAAGGGGGTAAATCTTTTTAAAAGGGTTTCAAATTTTCAAAAAATGCATTTTTATTTCTAAGCTGAATTTGAAAAAGTGCATATTGTCAAAAGTGTATATCATGAAATTTGGAGAAACTTTCGTATTCAAACTTTTTCATGAAAACCCTTGGAAGCTTGTGCATTTTGCAAAATAGTCTCAGGGTCAGTTCAGTCATTTCAGCAAACACCTGCATGTCGAGTTGGGTCATGGCGCCGACACCTGGCCGGCCACCTACCGACGCCGCAGCGCGCCTAATGTCGTCGACGAGCGTCCCATCATGTGCGTGGCATCGTCGCGCACACTCCACACTCTTCAAAACGGGACGACGTCCACTCCTGCCCTCTCTTTCCATGCCTCGACGCCACCCGCTCTGCTCTGCTTACGCCGCCGAGAGAGCACTACACGTTGTCGAGCTCGCGTGCGCCAGCCAGTCACTGCCAAGCTCCTCATCCACCACAATGACGTTCGCAATGACCTAGTCCACCTCCCGCATAGTCGGTTGAAGCTGCGAGCGCGCGATTCGCCCGGCGTAAGGTCTTCTTCCTCGGCTCCGGCAGAAGCACCGCCTCTCTGGTCCGCCATCATCCGAACTACCTAGGAAGCACATTGCTTCTTTCTTTCTTGTTTCGTCTTCTCCGTTCATCGCTGATCCTCGTCGACTTCTCCGTTTCTTCTTTGGTGGCCTACAGCTCCGGGAACGCCATCGTTGTCGTCCTGTTCGCCATTTCCGCCGGCATGGTCTTCGTCGTCAGCCGTCTCTGCTTCATCTCTAGTCGCGCTAGCAAGCGTTCCACGACCGGGGTAAGCACCTTGAACTATCCGCACACTCGGTTGTCCTTGAATCGAGCCGTAGTGCTCTGTTCGCGAGCTCCGCCGCAGTTCATGGCTGTCGCGACGGTGCGCTCGTCATCGGGACGTGTTAGTCCATCTTTTTCGAGTCCGAGTTCTGCGCTAGCTTCGCCTAGCCGTCTTGAGTCTGTTCCCGTTGTTGGTTGTTCAAGCGCGTGCTTGTTTTCGCCGGTGTGCGACGCGCAGATCTCTGCCGTCCGCCATGGCCGTCGGCGAGGAAGTTCGTTAAGGTTTTGCTTCGTTCTTGTTGCGGTCCGCGTTGTATGGGGGCCGCTAAGCATGCTGGGGTTGTTGGTTGAGCCGTTTACTGCTTGTGCTCGCCAGTGTTCGAGCGACCGAGCTCGGGCCGCCGCGGATGTCGCCGGCGAGAGTGTTCTAAGGGATAGAAAGGGCTCTATCGTACCTCATTGGGTTCGGGATGAGACATAGAGTTCAGTGCATGAATCGGTTTACCAATTGGTTCACCGACGGCGACGCGCCGCCGTGTTCTTTGGTCGCCGGCGCCGCTGCTCTACTCTGGCTCACTAACATGCGGGACCCAGGTTTCAGTGAAGGTTATGAAGGGTTTTCTTTATTTCCAGTTTTGTACAGTAATGCTTATTGTTATTTTTGTATGTTTATTACTATGCATAATTAAATTCTGTAAAAATTTGTGTATGCTCTCTGTGAGGTGTAGTATTTAATAAAAATATAACATGTCCATGTTCAGTACATTTTTAATCCTTTAAAAATGCTCAAAGTAATTGAAAAATGACTTTTCCCTGATTTTTCATGCTGTGTGTAAAGCTCCAAAAATTCTGGGAATTTTTGTGTAACCTTTATATACTTATATCTTGATGTGCAAAAAGTTTGGGAATTTTTGGATGAACTGTTATACTTGGCTAATTGTTTAATTAATTATAAAATGAGTAGAAATCCTAATGACTTTAGGTTTTGAGTGATTTTGGATTAATTGATGCAAATGGTCATTTGTCCAGTGACAACCACAGTTTGGACATGTATTTCAATGTGTTGTCTGCTCAGTGCTTTTGGACATAATTATTAACTTAAGTAATCAAGTAATAAGAGTTTAATTAAAATTTCCTTATGTTCTAATCTAGATTAGTTTCATGAAGGAAAATTGTACTCAAGATGCTTAATCTGTTTTGTTCATCTCTTAAGTACACGTTTGTGTGTTGCAAAGCATCATGTCTATCATTTCAAGCATCATCTAAGCATATCATTATATCATGTAGATGTTTCGTTGGTTGGGTTGGATAATCCCTCTCTTGAAGGGGATTTGTCTCTTGTTGAATCTGAGCCCGAGTTTGTGTATCCCTCCAACCAAGGCAAGCCCCGGTGCATTCAAACCCTACCTTGTATTTAAAATATTTTATTTAAATACACTTATGGTTTATATTAATGCATCGTCTTACTTTATTAAATTCTCACTTGATGCATAGCCTCATCCTTGGTTACTTGTACCTGCTACCTTGACACTTTTTAAAGATGCAAACTTTTGGCTAAAAATGCTTAGTATGCTTAGAACTTTTATAGTAGGTGATTTCCAGTCACCTACACATAGCGTATTGTTTCGGCAAATGGTTATGCTTATGGAGAAAGGTTATGTTGTTGGAAGTAATAATTCGGGACCGGGCGGACACGGTGTTTGGGAGCCATCAACGGTGTTTGGTGAGCGGGTTCTCTCCGCCTGTGTCATTAGGAACCGTCTGTTGATCTTGACATTGAGCGAGACTTTGGAGCACTTATCATATACCTTTGGGAAGCCGGACTCTGGCTAATCTAGTCTAAAGGACGGTTAAACCGCACTGGGAGTGGAGAGATGGCGAGAGTAGTGTGTACCCTCCAAGTTCGAGGAACTGGATGGAGGCGTACTGTGCTCTCGAGTAGCGGAACCCCATTCTCGGATAGAGGATCCAGGGAAAGGTAGTCATATGCGTGCTTTAGTGTTGTGGATGTCGTGTGATAGGGAAGCCCCAGCTGGGATTAATCGATTCGAATCGTCGTGCTCCTCGGATATGGAGACTCGACTCTTTCTTTTTCAATGTAGTTAATGAAACTTAAATTGGATATTTGATGGTTTCCTTTCATGGATGGTTATTACCTTGTTATCAATCATAAATTCAGATTGGTACTTGAGTAATCTTTTGAGCGAATTAAATGAATTTCAATTTTTTTTTATAAATGCTCATTTATGCAAAATACTTGATTCTTGCAAAGCAAACCTTGAATCCTATGACTTGCATATCTTTTGTCCACCAAATATTTTCTTTTGTCGGATAAGTCTTGTTGAGTACCCCGTACTCAGGGTTTGTTAACCCCTATTGCAGATGAGGGTCCCAATCCGGTCTGTGTAGCTTCATGCTGCATGACCGCTGTTTCTGTTGAGGATGAAGAGGAATAGTTGTCTTTGCTTGACTCTTGGGCAAGAGTACCTCGGTTGTTTGTTTATACTCTATCAGCAGCTTGATGTTTTATTATTGTATGACACTTAAGTTATGTTTCAAAACTTATGGTTTGTAATATGACTTCAAATTTCCGCTACTTTGATGTAATATAAATTATCGTATTACTTTTGCAATATTTGTAATGAGGAGATCCTGTTCGGAGAGAGGTGAATGACCCGTTGTAAAGTGGTGACACCTGACATACTAATTAAGGATTGGATCATTTGTTTGGGATTAAGTCGGATGGACTATTAATCCTGGCAAGTGGGTCCTTTCTTAAAAGGTTCTGTCACACCTTCCCTGATTCATATGTTCTTTGTTCCAAGTTGTTTGATCGTGTATCTTCCTTCTTTGTGAATCTTCGTTGGAAAACGTCACATTCAACTAGCTTGTGACTTGCATTAGGATGTGTGTAGCAGGGTAGGTCTTCTATCCTTTCTGCTGGTCTCTTTGTGTAATTGTTGCCCTGGTAATTATTGTTCGAGTATCTATTGTTTGTGTTTCGTTTGTTGTTGTATTTGTTGCTATTGTTGTTGTACCCTCCTTTGTCGTTGTATCTTCTTTTGTTGTCTGTTGCTGCTACCATGTTGTCTTGTCTCAGTCTCTTGTTATTTGGTCTGAAATCTGGTCTTTTATTTTCATGAAAATCTCGGGTGAATCTATGCCGAGTTCTTTCTTCTGACGATATCATCTTCTCGACAGCTCTTTTGAAGTCTTCGTTGGATCTCGGGTTTTCGTTAAAGTAGTCTTTGAACTGCCAATTTGCTATGATTCCATCCGCAAATGTTTCTATTACTTCCCTGTCAGTGATGTCGTGTATCTGAGCTCTGAGTTCTCCAAACCTTATGTAATACTCCCTCAGAGTTTCTCCTTTTCTTTGCTTTACATTCTTCAATTCTGTCGTCGTCATAGGGTGTATTATTATTCCTGCAAAGTTGTTGTAGAATGCTTCTTGCAAATCCTCCCAATATTTAATCGATCTTGACTTCAGCTTATCAAACCATTGTAACGGCATGGCTTCGAGTGCCATTGGAAAGTATAGGGCCTTGATGTCATTGTTTCCTCCTGCGAGTTCTATGGATTGGGAATATACTCTTATCCATTGCCTGGGTTCTACTTTTCCGTTGTACTTGGAATGATTTGCTGGCTTGAACAAGTGTGGTAACTTCAATGTCTGCAGTCTTCCTGCAAAGCATGGAAATCTGTCGTATTGTTCTATTCTGTTGAAGTCTGGTGATCCATCTCTTCGGTAATAATCTCTGTCCCCTCTATATTCAGATTCGTCATAGTCTTCTAGATAGCGTTGATGCCAATCCGGGTTATTTTGTTTTATCAGTCCGAGATGTTGTTCCTGTCTTTCCGATAGTTGTGGTACCCCTGTCTTCCCTAGTCTGTGGAATATCTACTTCTTGGGTGGTTGTTCTTCTTGCTTTTCTCCTTGTCCTTCTTGAGGTGTGTTGTCTTTAGGTTGTTTGTTGGGGTCTCCATCTTCTTTTATCAGCTCATCTATGATTCTTTCTTCTTTAGTGAGGATGTTTAGTTCTTTTGTCAACTCTTCAATTCTTTCTCTTTTCGTGTTCTTCATGGATTCTCTTTTCACCTTCTTTTTGTTGTACTCTATCAACTCCGCTTTATACTTATTCCAGATTTCTTTTCTCTGGGTGGCTCGATTTCTTCTTCCTGCTCTAGCCTTGTTCTTTTTCAACCTTGCGGCTTTGTGATCGTTTGTTTCGTTGTCGTCTCCTTCTTCGTCATCTGAAATATCTCATTCTGATTCATCCGATGATTTCAAATCAGGTATTTGTGGTGGCTCTAAATAAGGTTCCAACTCTGCCATGTATATGGTATGTATTCTCCGAGTTCTTTTCGCTTGTTGGCTTCTTTTCTTTGTCTTGCATGATAGCTCTCGGTAAAGTCCGAGTTCTTTTCCCACTTGGAATGATAATTCTGTAGTCTGGCCTTGTGTTCTTGAGGGTTGGTTTGGCCAGTGCATGATACATCCTTCTAGAGTTGTTGACATAATCATTCCCTCTTGGGCGCCTTTCAGAGTTATGCTTCTTGTCATCTTCTTTTGAATAAGATTTCCTTATGTAGATGCTGAATTGTGTAGCCCATATAAACTCGAGTACTTGATTGCTTCCGAGTTGTTTCTACTTCTGATTGAAGTCTGATTGTGTACTTCGGCTTGATTTGTGTTTGCTTTTCTCGTGTTTGACTTGGGGTTGGCGTGTGGTGGCATCTTCTTTTCCGAGTCGGTTTCATATCCATCTTCATCTGTTGGTCAAGTTGGATTCAAAATCGTCAGATTATGGATCCTTTGATTCAATTCTTGAAGATTTTGATCTACTCCTTCTTCTTCTCGGAGTCGGCTTTGAATCTTTCCATCGTCGTTGATCTTGGAGATCCATGATCCGAATACCAATGTTGATTCTGCCGACTTTGTCATCTTGAGGTCATGGTCCACCAAGCTTTCGAGAAAAAATTCACTGGAAGCCCTACCTGGCGCGCCAGCTGTCGATGTTTTACCACCTATAGCCTACCACGGGGTTACCCGAGACAGTAGTTCGTGCCTCGGCGAATAGTGAAACCTTGGTGGTTGGACACGTAGGGACACACGATTTATACTGGTTCAGGCCCTCGACAAGGTCGAGTAATAACCTTACGTCCAGTTGAGTCGTTTGTTATTGCTCTTGATCGTAATACAAGGTGTTGTGTGTCACTCTGTGTATCGGGTGTTGTGTAGTTTGTAGGGATCGATCTTGGGTGATACCCTCACCAGCCCTTTATAGTCCAGGAACTGGTTGAGGGTTGTTCTAATCCTACTCGGTTATAAACTTAGAGTCCTAAGCTATGCTTCGGTCTTGTCATCCTTACCGAGTAGAATTCGGTTTCTTCTGTCTGTCCTCCTTTGTGGGCCGAGGAAAGGAGGCCCAAAGCTCAGATAAGCCGGTCCCTGGGTACCCTATAGGATATTTCATCGACAGATCTCTCTAACTATATGATTATTTGAGACATGACTATCTTTCTTTTTTTTCTGAGCTTTACTTGCTCATCATTTTTCATCATCTATGATAGCCATATCTCTTTTGAAGAATTTTGAGAGAGATCATAACATTTTTCTGGAGTATTTATTGGATGAAAATGGAACATGTAAATAAAAGACATGTTTTGCGTACTTCCAGTGTAGAAGCAACGTATATATGTGGTGTGTGCGTGATCTTGATCTTTGAACTATGACAAAATTCTCAACAAGGGTCAACGAGGTTTGACCAAAGTCAAAGCAAATACAAGAAGCATATGAGGAAGGTTTTTGATCATGTATAAACATATATGGCTTTGGTAGGAAATTTCTCACTATAGAGGAGTAGTGACATTATGGTTTTATGACATTTTCAAAAATTAATCTCCAAGTACTTTAAATAGACGGGGTATGAATCATGAGCCGAGAACTTATATCACATTTATCAACAACTTAGTCAATATGATTCCCTATCAAGATATTTTCCCACTAGCATAAGCAAAAGCAAGAATTCATCTTTATGATGTTTTTATCCCTTGAATGTCATAGATCATGTCACTTTTCAAATTTTAAGTTCAGATGCAATCTTCTTGTTTTTAGTCAATATTAAAAAGAAATAAACTAAGCAATTAATTTCATGAAGAAATAGTATTTTTTTTATTTTTACTTTTATAAGGGAAATGAGTTAAGCAAATAAAAGTATAAAAGGAAAAAGGGAAGAGACGTGACAAACCAGACAGTGATGATGTTGATGTTGAGTGGATGCTGGCTGGTGGGCCTGGAGATCCTTGGTGGTGTCGGCTGACACCACTTAGGGGCCTCTGGCCGCGTTGATCCCTGAAATAGATCTCTTACCTCTAAATCGTTCTCTGTTCTGTCAGTTCTACCCGATGGCTCCTAATGAGTATCGATCGATACTAAAAAGTGGTCATTGGTGCCCAAAATTTTCGTGGAATGTGCCATGGTCATTGTAACAGAACCGCCCAAATTACAAAAATCCAAGTCCAAAAACCGATCATCGATGCGATAAATTTTCGTCCTTATGCTTTCATAACCCCGGTAGTCCGTGAAACCCAATAGATTTCATTCCTTGCTCATTCATAGTCGAGAATTGCTCAAGTTCAACAGACCATCCATACGTTTAAATAAAGTTCAAATACGAATACATCAGAGTACAAATTGTAGAAAGTTATTACATAACCAAATCTCTTGCAGCGGAAATAGTTTTGAAACCAACTCACACACACTTAGTTCATTACAGTGCCAGTACTAAATCATTTCTCACAAAAGCATAGATGAGACTTGAGAGATGACCATCTCCCATGGTCCTAGTTGTCTCCCATAGCAGGGTAGAGACAGTTGATGCAGTATCCGTAGTACATCTGCCCATCTGCAATAACATTGGGAACGAAGCCCTGAGTACGCGAATGTACTCAGTTAGACTTACCCGTCTTAAACTAAAATAAAGACACCAAGGATAATGCAGGCTTTTGAAGTGGTACAAGGTCGAACTCTCTTTTGCAGCAAAGCATTTACTATTGAGTACTTAATAATGAAGCCACATTTTATAATTATTACATGCCTTCTAAATTAGCACCTGTACTAAACATTACACTTGATTAAGCATACCATGACCAGTTCCCCTTCTGGTCTCATCATATCATTCCATCAGAACCATTCAAGTAATTAATTGTTCCCACGCCAGTGTAACAATTGTCAAGTTCTCACTAACAGGAAGAGACCGCGACTCGAATCGACTTCCTATCCAACTGGAGGTTTACTCCTAACCCAAACTTCGCAGCCCTTGAACAGGGGCGCGACAGTCGCCTATTCTACCATTCAAACCAAGATCAATTCAGAACCATACTCGACAAGCTCGAGGACCGCCCGACACCCCGTACGTCCAGCCTAGGGATCAACTAGCTGGCCTCGGTCTTACACTCCGCGTCCTCGCCAACCCGCACTGGCTTGCGGTTTGCTTCGTTCTTGGTTCGGCTAGTAGGTAGGTTTCGCGGCTCGAACGAGTTATTTTGTCAGCTAAGGGTTGAGGCATGCGTTCAACATGACAAGAGGGACACCACCCGATTGGCCCACCAAAAAGGCAGACAAATACGCAAGGTACCGGCCTAGGGCGCACAACTCACCTAGATGTTTTCAGTATCAAACGTACGGACAATTTACCAACCTTCCTGGTTGCCTTTCCATCTCATGATATCTTTCATACCCTCGGCTTCGCCACGTAGAGCAATATGTGACTTGTGTTACCGAGAAGTCACATTAATTAGCAGGGCTAAGCATCTATCTTTACTATGCTAACAGGTTAACAAGGATATAAGGATATCAAAAGTAAGGAGGGTGATATGCAACAATTAGGTTCACCCAACTCCTATACGTAATGCAACAGCATAGTATAACATAGTAAGTTAATATCGTAAGATACGGTTAAAATGCACCGGGGCTTGCCATTCTCGAACGAGCTATACTGGTGATCTAGACACTCCTAGAGTTCCTCTTTAGGTTCCTCGTTCACGTGCCCTTCGTTGGCTCCTTGCTGACTGGCTTCGTCCTGCTCCTGGGGAAGGTTGTACTGAGCTTCCTCCTGCGATTCTGTATGATGCGTATATGCGAATGATATGAGACAAGATATAATATTAACCCATGCAAGATGATGAATATGTTGAGATGTGATATGCTTATGATGTTCCTTTCTTAATTTGTTTATAACAGAGGCATATTTCCTTACTAGTGATTAATTATTATGATTGTTATTTAACAATTTCACTTATCACACAAGTGACCCACACCTAACAGCAGGGTTCAGTTTAGGATTACTAACCTAGCTGGTTGATTAGTGCTTCAAAGATACACCAAAGCTTAAGTAACAAATTAACCTTTTTTGTTAGCATTTTAGTTAACTAGAAAATAGCACATAACTACACACCCTATATAAACAGTTCATTAAATTCTACAAAAAATACAGTAGCCTAAGCAGGGGCAAATTAGTCTACTCAAAATTTTCCAAGTTAAAAGGAACAATATTCTACTCTGCACAAAATTAGCAAGTTTAAAGCTAATAATTACTTAAAAATACTTAGTACAGTGAAAGTGGTAAACTAGCCAGATTAGCATTTTTCCAAGCACTACTCCTTACTGGAAAGCTACATAAAAAGTTATAGCTCTTTTCTATTCAGAAACCTATTTACTAAAAATCTTACAAGTTAACAGCCAAAACACATTTTTATTGCTAGTTATTTATTTTTACACAGAAACTACTGAGGATATATTTTCTTAGCTTTTAACAACCATTTAAGATCTACTTGAACAAGAATTACATTTTTAGCACAAGCTTGAAATAGCTTAATTGATTTATGCAGTTTTAATCAGTTTTTGTATTTAATTAATCCTACACAGAAAAGTAATACAAAATACACATGCAATAATTTTCCAGGGTATATCTACTTATAACAAGTACTCACAATTATTTTCATGATTTTTAGATCATTTTTCAGTGAGATATGATTTTTACAAACCGATTTACATTTTGTGAAAATGGAAAAACAAAAAGGCTCAGGCCTTTCGCCCCAACAGGTTGAGCAGGCCCGTTCGGCAGAGGCGGCCCAGTCCCAAAGGGGAACCGACGCCTGACAGCGGGGGCCCGTGCGAGGGGGACCCCACGCATCGGTGACACAGGGCGATGGCGAGGCGTTCGACGGCGATTTCTCGCTGACGGCGAGGTTTCCGGCGGTGCGGTTTGGCCCTATAGGTGCGGCTACGCGAGACGAACCCAGCGCAACCCTAATCGCGTGCAATGGTGGCCGGAGTGAAGCTCGCCGGTGTTCATGGTGGAGCGGCGGTGCGGTCACACGGCGGCAGGCCGAGATAGGCCACGACGGCTTCGATTGAGCGGGGCTAAAGCTTCGCGGAGCTACGGCGAGTGCGGAGCTCGCGCTAACGCAACACAACGGCGACCAGAGGGGTGCGGTCCATGGCTCGGTGCACGGTGGCGCTGACACAGAGCTCGGGCTCACGCGGAGGGGCACAGAGGGGTCTTACCGAGGCTCACCGGTCGTCGTTGCGGGCTCGAGGATGCGAGACTGAGCTTCGGTGTAGATGGAGAGGGCGGTGGTGCTCCGAGGCGACCGGAACAGCGGTGATGCCGCTCGGCGTCGCGACGGTGGTGCGCTCTCGTGCACGCACGAGCGAGGGCGAGGCGAGAGTGAGAGAGGAGGATGGCGCTCAGCAGGGCATATAATGGAGGGAGGGAGAACCGGGGCGCGTCCGCCTCAGGTGTAGGCGCGGCTCGACCAGAGCTCGGCGGCCACGCGTGCGTTGCCGGAGGGCATGGAGGCCACGCGGTGTGCGGCTCCTGGGCGCGGTCGGGCGCACGCGCGTCGCGCGTGAGGCGCAGGCGGGAATCGGTGCGGGCGTGCGGGGTAGGCCGGGCTGGCTTGCTCGGCTGGGCCGTTTCGTTGGCGCCGGCCCAGTATGGTAAGGAAGACATTCCAATGCAAAACCAAGCTTTGGAGTGAACTTTGGTAAGGAATTCCCTTTTCTTTTTCTTTTTTGTTTTTATTTCTTTGTTTTGATTTGTTTCTTTTCCAAACAGGTTTCAAATTTCAAAACCAAGCTTTGGAGTGAATACCAAAGTTGTTCAAAATGATTTAAACTTACTTTTTGCTTGAGAAGTCAAGGTCAAATTCCTTATAGTTTTTAAATTATGATTTAAAATCCAATGCAAAGCTTCCCTTTTTAATAAAAGATAATGAATTAAAAATGGCTTTTAAACTTTATTTCTCATTTCAAATCTAGGGTTTAAAATCAATATTAATTAAGTGTAGTGATTTCAAGATTTGATTCAAACACCAACAACATGAATTCATCTTACTTTCACACTCTAAGCAAAGTTTAACTTAAACTTGATTCCAAAATGAGATGCCATGATGCTTCATGATGATGCTTATGCAATGAATGATTTGCAATGATCATGTGGATTATGCAATGCTTAACACTAGGGTGTTACAACCCTTCCCCCCTTAAGAAAATCTCGCCCCGAGATTTAGGCACTAACCATTGCTCACAAAAGCTGGGGTAGGCCTCCCTTAAATACTCTTCGGTCTCTCAAGTTGCATCTCCTTTGTCATGGGAACTCCATTGTATTTTATAAACCCGAGTAACCCTGTTACGAGTCACGTGATCCTTCGTATCTAGCACTTTTATTGGCTCTTCTTGATAGGTCAAGTCCGATCTGAGCTTGATATTCTTGATTGCTATTTCTTCTTCTGGCACTCACAAGCATCTTTTAAGTTGTGACACATGAAACACTGGAAATATCGAGCTAATTTCTTCTGGTAGTTCCAGTCTGTAAGCCACTTCTCATTTTCTTTCTACAATCTGGTACGGTCCCACGTATCTTGGTGCGAGTTTCCCTTTTACGCCGAATATTTTTACTCCTTTCATGGGTGACACCTTTAAATATACATAGTCACCTACTTCAAACGTTAGGGGTCTTCTTCTTTTATCAGCGTAGCTCTTCTGACGAGACTGAGCTGCCTTCATATTTTGGTGAATAGTACGGACTTTCTCTTCGGCTTCATCTACGAAATCAATACCATATAATCTTCTTTCTCCTGGCTCAACCCAATTGGCCGGTGTTCTACACTTGCGACCATACAAAGCTTCAAACGGAGCCATTTTGATACTCTCTTGATAGTTGTTGTTGTAAGAAAACTCTATTAGAGGTAACCATGATTCCCATGAACCTCCTGAAGATATCACACAAGCATGAAGCATGTCTTCTAGAACTTGGTTCAATCTTTTAGTTTGGCCTGGAGTTTGAGGGTGGTACGCAGAGCTGCGTATCAGACTAGTACCCAAACATTTGTGTAACCGTTCCCAGAAGTGAGCGGTAAACTGAGGACCTCGGTCCGACACTATTGTCTTTGGTACACCATGCAATCTGACTATCTCTGCGAAGTACTTATCAACATATTGCGGGGGTCTGTCCGTAGTTTTGACTGGTAAAAAGTGAGCAGATTTGGTGAGTCTATCCACAATCACCCATATTGAATCATTTCCTTTTCGTGTAGTCGGAAGACCTGTGATAAAATCCATTCTAATATCATCCCACTTCCAAACTGGAATTGACAAAGACTGCAAGAGTCCGGCTGGTCTGAGGTGAATAGCTTTTACTCGACAACAGACATCACATCTGTCGACATAAGCTGCTATCTCCTTTTTCATTTTGGTCCACCAAAATCTTGGTCTTAAGTCGTGGTATATCTTGTTACTACCAGGATGAATTGACAGTTTAGAATTATGAGCTTCATCCATAATCCTGTTCTGGAGTTCTTGACTCTTTGGTACGATGAGACGATCCTTAAACCACAATACATTTCTCTCGTCAATACGAAATTGCGGGGCCAAGCCCTTCTTTACTTTGATTTTGATATGGGAGATTCCTTTATCTAATGCTTGTTGCTTGATAATATCACTCTCTAGTGTACAACTAAGCTGGATATTGAAAAGAACTTCTGAATGCATTAGGTTGAATCCATCTTCAAAGAGAGGTTGTATCACTTGGTAATGTGACTTTCTGCTCAATGCGTCGGCCACTACGTTGGCCTTTCCGGGGTGGTATTGCACATTCAAATTGTAATCTTTAATCAATTCCAACCATCTTCTTTGTCGCATATTCAATTCAGACTGTGTGAAGATATACTTGAGGCTCTTGTGATCAGTAAAGATGTTGCACACATTACCTAGCAGGTAATGCCTCCATATATTTAGGGCATGCACTACCGCGACAAGCTCTAAATCATGCATCGGGTAGTTGACTTCATGCTTCTTTAGTTGGCGCGAGGCATAAGCAATGACTCGGCCTTCTTGCATTAACACACAACTCAAAACGGTCTTTGAGGCGTCGCAGAAAACATCAAACGACTTCTCGATGTTTGGTTGGGCTAGCACGGGTGCGGTAGTTAACAATGTCCGCAAAGTGTGAAAAACTGTTTCACATTTTTCCGTCCAAGCAAATTTTTTATCCTTTTGTAACAAGGTGGTCATTGGTTTGGCAATTTTGGAGAAGTCCGGTATGAAACGACGATAGTATCCAGCTAAACCAAGAAAAATCCTTATCTCATGCACCGAGGTAGGTGCTTTCCAGTCCATTACTTCCTGAATCTTGCTCGGGTCTACTGAGATTCCATTTTCTGACAGAATGTGTCCAAGGAATGGAACTTTAGTGATCTAGAATTCGCACTTGCTGAACTTGGCATATAACTTATGTTCCCGAATTCGTGTTAAGATGATCCTCAAGTGTTCTTCATGATCCTTCTCGTTCTCCGAGTAGACCAAAATGTCATCGATGAACATGATCACAAATTTGTCCAACTCCGGCATGGACACAAAGTTCATTAGATACATGAAATATGCAGGAGCATTTTTCAAGCCAAAGGACATGACGAGATACTCATACAATCCGTATCTAGTAGAAAAGGCGGTCTTAGGCACGTCTTGTGGTCTAATTTTTATCTGATGATATCCTGACCTCAGGTCTATCTTGGAAAATACACATGCCTTAGACAATTGATCAAACAGAATGTCAATGTGAGGTAGTGGATATTTATTATTGATGGTCACGACATTTAACGGACAATAATCCACACACATCCACAAAGAGTTATCCCTCTTTTTCTTCACAAACAAGGCAGGACATCCCCAAGCTGACTTGCTTGGCTGAATTAGGCCTTTATCTAGCAAACCCTTTAGCTGTGTTTTTAATTCCGCTAGTTCATTTGGCGGCATCCGATAGGGTTTCCGCGAGATTGGTGTTGTTCCTGTTACAAGTTCTATAGCAAACTCCACTTCTCTGTCCGGGGAAGACTAGGGAGTTCCTCCGGGAAGACGTCGGGAAACTCACATACTACGGGGATTTCTGTTAAAGAAGCGGTATATAGCGCACTAGAAGTTCCAACTACCCCCAGTCTCCTTGGTAAACATACTTGGAAAGTACCCTTACCCATGGGATCCTTGAGAGATATGTTTCAGCTTTTAGTGTTTAACACCACTTCCCACTCTTTCATCCATTCCATCCCTAATATGACATCCAAGGCTAGGCCTGGCAAGATTACTAGTTTCATCTGAAACTTCTGGTTAGCTATGGTAAGGATTACTCCTTGCACTATCTGGTTGGTCAACAAGTCAGCCCGACTGAACTTATCTGATAACCATACTCCAATTCCTTAACTTTTAACTCATGCTTTTTAACAAATGATTGGGTGATGAACGAATGCAATGATCCAGAGTCGAACAAAACAACTGCATGATACTGATTAACAGAGAACATACCGGCGGTGACTGGCTCTCCGACGGGGATCTCATCCAGGTTGGTGAAGTGCACACGAGCATTGAATTGCGTCTGTGGTTTAGGAGTATTGGCGCAACCCTTTGCAAAGTGTGCCATCTGACCACACTTGAAGCATGGTCCTCTTACCGCAGTGTTAGCTCCTGTCAGCGGATTCTGAGTGGCTTTAGCATTGGGAGTGGCCACCTTGTATGGCTTGAAGTTCCTCTGAGGTCCTGGCGCATTCTGCTGCTTGCGCTGCGGCGGCTTGAACCTTGCTCCCGGCGCAGGGGGACGAAACTGTGGACGGTTGACAAACTGAGCGCGTGCTTGAGAAGCACCTACTTCAAAGGCTCTATTCCTGCTCTTAGATGCTGTGTACAGATTATTGCGGTTCTCTTGGGTTAAGTAGTCACTCACAAAATCATTGAACACGGTCCTGGAGGAATTTCCCATTGTTTTCAGCATCTTGGGGCTAAGACCCCGCTTGAAAGCATGCAGGTATTCAGTCAAGCTCTTTGTTCCTTGAGTCAGCTTCATGAATTTCCCCACCTTCATAGCCATAAGACCAGGTGGTATGTAATTACCACGAAAAGCGGTGGTGAAACGTGCCCAAGTAATCTGTTCACCCTCACGGTAGGTAGCACGGTGATGAGTCCAGCAGATTTCAGCGGGACCTTGAAGTTGATGAGCTGCGTATTCTGCCTTCAGGGACTCTGTTAACCTGAGGAGACGAAACTTCTGTTCCATCATATTGATCCATTCATCGGCTTCTAGAGGTTCAGATGCTTCCTTGAATATTGGTGGTTTTTTATCCAAGAAATCCTTGAAAGTACTGTACTGGTTTCCAGTAGGAGTTCCATCCCCGCCGCCTATGCGGGTATTCTCTGCAATGTTGTGCAATGCAGCCTCCATATTGAGCTGTAGATTCTCGATGTTGCGTTGACTTCCCAGAAACTGGTTAAAGAAATCCTCGACAGACATCGGGGGAGGAGGAGGTGGTGGTGGCAGTGGATCGGCACCATCACCAGGACCACCGGCTGAGGTACGACGAGTTTCAGGCATCTGCATATGATAGTACCAAGTCAGTAGACCGCAACAAGGTAGGAGTTGTAGGTGACGCATAATTATGCCATATTGAATTAACGGGTGCAACACACAATCCACTCAATAAAGTAGAGACACAATAATTCAACTACAATCACCATGTTGCGTTCTTCCACATGATTACTAAACATAGCACACCATCGCATGTCTCATTTGCCAGCATAGATACACTAGACTTTAGTACCGAGCGTTACAAGTTACGCTTACATCCCATCCAATCAACACATGGTTACATGCAACCACGGTGCAAAAGCAACAAAAGGCTAACTATCCCTAGGCTCCAGGAATCTAGGTGTGTGACCCATGGTCACTGTCCACCTCTAATGTCGCGGCGTTGTCCACCTCAGCTGCTCCTGGAAGAGGGTGAAGCTGGTAGTACAACTGGTGCACCTGCTTGTGTAGCGCGTCGTTGTAGCCATAGGCGACGTTCAGCTGACCCCTGAGGCTGTCCTCTGCATTCCAAGCAGCGTTCCTCTCTGTCACTGTGCGAGCAAGCATCAAATCACTACTCTGGATAGCTGCGTAGGCCTGCTCCCTCTGATTCCTGATCACTGAGAGGTCCTGAGTCAACACTTCCTTTCCATGCTCTAGCTTGGTCTTCTGCAGCTTCACCTGCTCTAGCTCCTTCTGAAGACTCTCCATATCCATTTCGCACTCACGGCGAACCGCACGCTTGTCGGCACAAGAACCACGGTAGTTGTCCTCCATGTGAGCAAAACCCATCTCTAGGTCGTGGTAGGCAATCATCATGGCGAACATGGCGCTCATAGCAGGACCAGTGCTGCTCTGTCCCTCCTCTGGGCCTTCTATCAAAGCAGTCCCCTTGGGCTGCTCCCACACAGTGGTGTGAGGGTTGCCACTAGGGAATAGCCCTGGCAAGGCGCAAGCTATAACCTCTGGAGCTATCTCGATGATGCTCAAAAGCACCCTGTAGGCTGCACTGCAGGCACCTTCCCAAGGTGTCCTTCCCTTGCCTCCGAACATCCAACCCCCGAGGTGCAAGTCTCCTGTGTCAGGTGGAACAACGGCCTCCACGTAGACAAAGGTACCATCTCCAAGGCTCTCCTTGCTCCAGTAGTAGCGAGGTGCCTTCTCCTCTGGGTAACCTGCTGCACTGAGGACCATCCAGAGAAGAGTGGGCATGCCAAACTTCTCTAGAAACTTGCTCTTGAGACGAGGGCTCCTGGTGGCAAGCTGGTGGCGAGGGACTCTGCCTCCGGTGGACTTGCGGGCAGTGGACTTGGTATGGGCCATCTGTATAAAAAAGGTATAAGAGAGAGTTGATAAGAATCAATTTTATACCCGGATAATTTTAAGCAACAATTTTTACTTGCGAGGAAAGTAGTGAAATGAATGACATGATGACATAATATGATGCATGCACGTAAATGTAAGGACCTGATTAGCCTAGAGGGGGGGGGGGGTGAATAGGCCTGTTTTAAAAACTTGAACACCTGCTGTCAGTCACAGGCCGACACTGCCGGGGTGGTCGACACTGCTGGGCTAAGAGCAGCAATGCTCGTCACCAGATCAGATAAGAGCACAATTCAAAATGTAAATACTTAATGTAAATTATTCTTGAATAGAAACCTTCCTAGAGGTGTAGAGAACCTCTAGCACCACCTGAAAGTGGTAGCAACACACCCACCGAGTAGATTGGGTCCAATCCCTAGAAATCACCTTGCAAACAATATATATGAAAGTAAAGTAACAAGCACACGGTAACACAAGATTTGACCCATGGTTCAGCTCGCCACCAAGGCTTGCCTACGTCCACGTTGTTGAGGTGCGCCACACAAGGCTCAAGCTCACCACAAAGGCTAGCTCTTTCCTCGGTCTCAAGTCAAGAGAATGAACCCTTGAGATGAGAGAAGTGTATTAGCAAATAGATGGGTGATACAAACTTCCCTAGGCTTCCACACGAAGGAGGCAAGCTCAAGGGCAACCTCTAGCCGGCTAGGAGCAAAGCTCCAAGAGTAAAGAACTCAAACCGCCGGCCACCACGCAAACAAATGCTTGTAGGAGTGAAGATCCGAGGGAGAAGCTTCTTCTCAAAGCTTGGAGGCTCAATCTCTCAAAGAATGATTGGAGATCAATGGAGGAGAGTGGTTGAGCACCAAGGGAGAAGAGAGACCAAGAGAGGAGCTTCTCTTTCTGTTCTTACGAAAAATGAAAGTGAGAGTGGTAGAACTAGCCGTTGGGGGTGAGTGAGGGGGTATGAAATACCTCCTCACTGTCTACTAGCTGAACAAGTCGCGGCAGTGCCGGCCTGTAGCCCGGCACTGTCGGCCTGCCCGGCACTGCCGGCTTGGAGGCCAGCACTACCAGCTTGGTAGAAACAACAAGAGAATAGATCTTCAATAAGCTGGCTGATTTGTCTACTATTTCTGTGGCGGTGTGATGTATTTGTAGATATGCATTTGGTTCACTTGTTGGCATGCGTGTTGAATCCCTCTTAATAGTACGACATACCTGATTCAAATTCAAAGTATAAAATAATTAAAATCCTTTGAGCTTGTTGCCATACACTTTTGTAATTGGAGGGGTTCGCCAACCTGTTCATCAACCTCCTTAAGTTTAACCTGCTTGTCATACTCACAAAGTCTCATTAGTTTCCTAAATATGTTGTCATGTCACCAAAACCCACTTTAGGGCTTGATTGTACTTTCAATCTCCCCCTTTTTTGTGATTGATGACAACACACTTAGAACTTAAAAAAGTGAATAATAATCTGAGACAATGCAAGTCATGGGTGTAGGAGCTCCCCTAAATGTGTGAATAGGAATTTGAATTTCCAATTTGGCATGAAAAGCCAAAGTTCACATATTGGAGTGAAGTAGGGCTCCCCCTACATCCATGGCTGCTGTGGGGTGCTGAAAAGGTGTCACAAATATATACGTGATGCATATGAACCTGTCTCAAACACAAATCAGAGGGCTTGCTGTCTAAGTAGCCCGGCACTACCGGCCTGAGCCTGGCACTGCCGGCCTAGCTGCAAACAGCAAGCCTGCGGAAGCTTACACATGACCACACAACACAATATATAAAAAAAGATAAAGGCATACTAAGACAAACATGATATATATGAGAGAGTACATGTCCACAAATGACACAAATAAAGTACTTAAGTGACAATATTACAATAAAATAGTTTCATGTTGGTCTCTCATCTCACAAACTAAAAACTAAGATAACTAGCAGCTGCTGCTCCTCCATGACCGTCGAAGATTTTTGTTGTACCCCCTTCACTTAGTAGTTCTCCCCTTTGGCAACAAGTCACCAAAAAGAGAAAAGAAAAAAAAGAAAACAGAGTACAAGCTAGTCGCTGTCCTCCTCCATATTGTCATCGTCGTTGTCTCCATCATCATCTTCATCATCATCATCATCTGGAGAGCCTGTGAAGTGAACACTGGGAGCAGATGCACGCTTGTTGCATCGTCGAGTCTGGGGCTGCTCAATATCCTCCTCATCCTCATCCTCCTCATCATCACCATCACCCTCATAGGTGGACTCACTGAGCTCTGGAGGTGGAGTAGGAGGGTCAAGCTATCTGAGCCCTTGCTCCTTTCTGAGCTCCCTAATCTCAAGCTTGGTCTGGTAAGAGTGATCATTTGCATAGCAAATGCCAGCAAAGATCTTCTTCAACATCCTACCAAGCTTGCCTTTCTTCCTTCCTCTGGAAGCTACTCTGCTGGAGGACTCAGGGTAATCTGGGGCTGCTTCCCTGGAGCTCTCTCTAGGAGGAGTGTTCACCTCCTGAATTGATGTAGCATAAATGACCTTCTCTGCTCTATAAGGCTCATGGACAACGTCCTTGTTGAAGATCCGGCTAGTCACCATCTCAATAACAAACATCAGATAAGGGGCATAGGGAAGCCCCTTTCTTACATCCCCAGCTGCAATGCATATCCCATCCCATAAGAATCTAGCAAATGAGAAAAGTGGTGCTCCACCTCTCATCCTCCTTAACATATTTTTGGATGTGTTGTAGAGGTTTGAGGCAGATCCCACCTTGGGATAGAGAGTGGTCCTGAAAAGGTTGTTCAAAATGTAATATTTGCTCCTCAAACCCTTTGTCAGACCATCTGCCTCCTGAGAATCAATGTAGAGCTGTGAGATCTCCTCATTGGTCAACCCTCTTTCATCATTAATATTGATGCACTATCTGTCCTCCTCACCAAAGCCCAGAAGGCGAGCAAAAGTCACATAGTCAATCTTGTAGTGCACGCCCTCTGTCATCCAATGCATCACCAAGTTCTCCGTATCAGGATAGTAAGTGGAATAGAACTGGTAGATGATCTTAGTGTTCCAGCCATTCTGGAAACCGATCCAATGATACATGCCTAGCTCCTGTACTGATCAATGAACCTATCAAACACAGGATCTCTCTTGATTTCCAAGTGCTCCCAATCAACATACTTCATCTTGATGATCTTGGGCTTGATAGCTTGAAATAGGACAGTGGTGTAATAGTCAGAATGAAAGACATTCCAGAACCTGTAATCCACACTCATGTCCTTTTGGAACATCATAGGGGTTGATGGTTCTCTGCTCTTGGACAGTCCTCCACTGAAGATAATAGCTCTCTCTGACTCTGCCAGGAGTGTCCTGAGGCATTCTGACAAGGACCTCCTCAGGATGCTCAACAAGATGTGAGCCATTGAAGAGGCCCAACTCAGGAGGAGTCTCTGTGCACACACCTTCTCTGATGGTTCTCCCTGCCCTCTGCAATTCTTCCTCTTGAGCCATCCTCTGCCTGGGATTCAAGCCATCATCGGCTAAGCGAGTGCGAGACTTGGACCTCACTTTTCCTCTTCCACCACCACGTGATCCACCGGCGTCCATCTATGCATTTAAAGGAGAAAAGGTTAAGTTGCTGCACTTAGACAGTGACAAGAACCCTAGTGGAAAGATTTAACCAAAATCTAGGGTCAATAGACGATTGTAGGAGCAAATGCATAGGTGCTGTCACCAGGGGTCCGACACTGCCGGCCTGGTGCAGACAGCACTATGGCATGCTCCATCAATCCTCCATTGAAACTAGGTTTTGATCAAATCTAACTACTGGAGATATATCACCATACATAATGCAACTACTAACAACCTAAATCTCATCTCAAAAACCATACATTGCATAGATCGATCCAAGTTAAGGTTTCAAGTTATTACCTTTGAAAGAGAGAAGTGAGGATGAAGAAGGTCGGGCTTGAATGGAGCTTGACGCAGGGAGGAAGATCCTGCACACCTCCTCCAATGGCAGTACCTCCAAAGGGGCAACACTGCGAGGAAGAGGAGAGGGACCTCCGGGCTCCCTAGATCTCCTTGGGGTTGAGAGAGGAGAGGAGAGGTGTTGCTGTTGGGGGATATGACTTGGGATGGTGTTCCCTTGGGTCTGGGTGAAGAGATAAAGAAAAACCCGAGAGTTAGGAGTTGGGCCCGACCCTCTGTGGTCGGTTAAGTCCTGACACTTCCGGCCTGCTCGACACTGCTGGCCTAAGGGCCGACACTGCTGGCCTAGCCAGGCAGTGAGGTACTATGCCACCTTTATACTCTATATTTATGCAATTGTGGACACCTACCCCTTGCCATGTGCTGGCCAGTAAGCAAATCAACAATCATACAATGACCAACACATTCAAGTTTCTTTCAAAATTGGTTTTGAAGCACATAATTGAAAGTTTTCAAAGTTTTGCCTAAGTCGCTAAGTGGACAAACAAATGTGTGCTATAGTTCAAACCACGTTACGAGAATCAAGTATATTCAGCTCACTACACAAAGCACAAAACCTTGTCTCATCGAGAGGCTTAGTGAAGATATCGGGTAGTTGCTTTTCGGTGCTCACATGGCGAGTTGCGATATCTCCTTTTAATTCGTGGTCTCTCAAGAAGTGATGACGAATGCCTATGTGTTTGGTTCTAGAGTGACTAACCGGGTTATTTGCGAGTTTGATGGCACTCTCGTTATCACACAAGAGAGGTATCTTGGTGAATTGACATCCAAAATCTTTTAAGGTTTGCCTCATCCAAAGTAGTTGAGCACAACAAGCACCGGCTGCAACATACTCCGCCTCGACGGTGGAAAGAGCTACACAATTTTGCTTCTTTGAACTCCAAGACACTAGGGACCGTCCAAGGAATTGACACGTCCCCGAAGTGCTTTTTCAGTCTACCTTGCAACCGACGTAATCGGAATCCGAATACCCAAGTAGATCGAACTTAGAGCCCTTAGGATACCATAAGCCAAGGTTAGGAGTGAAAACTAGATATCTCAAAATTCTCTTAACGGCCATTAAATGGCACTCTTTCGGGTTAGCTTGAAATCTAGCACACATGCACACACTAAGCATTATGTCTGGCCTAGATGCACATAAGTAAAGGAGAGAGTCGATCATGGAACGATATACCTTTATCCACGGATTTCCCTCCTTCATCAAGATCAAGATGTCCATTAGTTGGCATGGGAGTCTTGATTGTCTTAGCATTGGCCATGTCAAACTTTCTCAACATATCATGGGTGTACTTGGTTTGGCATAGGAAAGTCCCTTCCTTGAGTTGCTTGATTTGAAATCCGAGGAAGAACTTTAGCTCACCCATCATAGACATCTCAAATCTTTTAGTCATAATCCTACTAAACTCATCACAAAATGATTGGTTAGTACTACCAAATATTATGTCATCGACATATATTTGGCACACAAAGATATCATTATTGAGCTTATGAGTGAAGAGAGTAGGATCCGCTTTGCCTATTTCAAAGCCTTGTTTGATCAAGAAGTCCTTAAGGCATTCATACCATGCTCTTGGTGCTTGCTTAAGCCCATAGAGTGCCTTATGGAGCTTGAAGACATGATGAGGGAACTTTGGGTCTGCAAAACCCGGTGGCTGCTCAACATAGACCAACTCTTGGATAGGGCCATTGAGGAATGCACTCTTCACATCCATTTGTTGGAGCTTGAAGTCATGATGGGCAGCATAGGCCAAAAGCATTCGAATTGCTTCAAGCCTAGCCACCGGTGCATATGTTTCTTCAAAGTCTAGGCCCTCCACTTGAGTGAAACCTTGAGCCACCAATCTTGCCTTGTTCCTTGTCAGCACACCTTGCTCATCTTGCTTGTTGCGGAAGACCCATTTGGTTCCGAGCACATTAGTGTTGGGTCTTTCCACCAATGACCAAACTTTGTTCCTTTCAAAGCTATTGAGCTCTTCTTGCATAGCCATCACCCAATCAGCATCATCTAGAGCTTGCTCAACCTTGAGAGGTTCCAAAGAGGAGACAAAAGAGTAAAATTGACAAAAATTTGCCAAATGTGAACGAGTAGTTACCCCCTTCGGAGACTCCCAAGTATGTTATCAACGGGATGATCCTTTTGAATTGTTTGCCTCAATCTTGGATGCTCTGTGGCTTCTTGTTGATCAGCTTGGTCATCATACTCATACTCTTCAAAGATAGGTTGTAGATTTCTTGGAGTACCAGGAGATGGGCTAGCTGTGCCTGCTTGCTGGGTCCGGCAGTGCCGGCCTCTGGCCTGGCAGTGCCGGCCACAGGGGCAGAGCCCTGACCAAGGAGCACTGCTGGCCCATTTTCTTCCAATCTTGGGGCAGTAGCTTCACCATCTTGAGGTTCCACATCTGTGGCCTGAATTTCTTGTGGCGTGATGTCACCAATGGCCATGTTCTTGATTGCTTCACATGGTGGTTCCTCATTACCTACAATCACTTGATCAATTTGCTCTACTTGAGAGCCATTAGATTCATCAAATGTCACATCTATTGCGATTTCAATTTTCCCTAAGGTCTTGTTGAATACACGATAGACATGCTCATTTGATCCATAACCAAGAAGAAAACCTTCATCAACTGTAGGTGCAAACTTAGAGGTTTTGGGTTTCTTGTTAAGTATGAAACACTTGCACCCAAAAACTCTAAAGTAAGACACCTTTGGTTTGTTACTGGTTAGGAGTTCATATGAAGTCTTCTTCAAGATCTTGTGTAGATAGAGCCGGTTGATGGCATGGCAAGCGGTGTTGACGGCTTCGGCCCAAAAGATATCCGAAGTCTTGTACTCATCTAGCATCGTCCTTGCCATGTCAATGAGTGTCCGGTTCTTCCTCTCTACTACACCATTTTATTGAGGGGTGTATGGAACTGAAAACTCATGCTTGATGCCCTCATCATCAAGAAACTCCTCCACTTGAGTGTTCTTAAACTCGGTTCCATTGTCACTACGAACTTTCTTGATTTGGAACCCGAATTCTCTTTGTGCTCTTCTAATGAAGGTTTTCACCTTTTCTTGCACTTGTGCCTTATCATACATGAAAAACACCCAAGTGAATCGAGTAAAGTCATCAACAATAACTAAACCATGTTTGTTACCGCCAATACTTATGTAGGCCACCGGTCCAAAGAGATCCATGTGAATTAGCTCCAATGGTTGTTTGGTGGAGATAGTGATCTTTGGTGGGTGAGGTGCACCTACTTGCTTTCCGGCTTGACAAGCGCTGCAAATTCTATCCTTCTCAAAATGAACATTGGTTAGTCCAAGAATGTGTTCATCTTTTAGGAGTTTGGCCAAGTTCCTCATCCCAACATGGGCTAGTCGGCGGTGTCATAGCCAACTCATGCTAGATTTTGCCACTAAACAAGTCTCAAGCTTAGCTTTACTTTTGTTGAAATCAACTAGGTAGAGCTTGCCCTTCAAATGACCCGTAAATACAATAGAGGAATCCTCCCTCTTAAAGACTTCCACACCCTTATCCGTAAAGAGACAATTGAAGTCCATCTCACACAATTGAGAAACGGACAACAAGTTGTAACTCAACGAATTCACATGTAATACATTTGAGATAGAATGATCAAGAGTAATAGCAACTTTACCAAGTCCAATCACTTCCCTTTTGGAGTTGTCACCAAAGATGATGTTCTCACTTGCATTTGAAGTTGGGGAATATAATGAGAACATACTCTTCTCTCGGTCATATGATTTGTACATCCACTATCAAGCACCCAACTTGATCCACCGGAGGAGTATGCCTACAAAACAAGTTTAGTTCCTAGATTAGGTCCCCAATGAATCTTGGGGCCTTGAATGTTAGTCACAACAATTTTTGGAACCCAAATGTTTATGCTCCTTTTATCATGTTTCTCATCACCCACAAACTCTACAATGACTTTACCACGGTCATTGCATTTCAACATGTAGCATGAGGACAAGCTTCCTTGGGGTGACCTTTTCTTAGGTTGATATGCAAACTTGTTTTTGGCCACCCAGATTGAGTCCTTGGGTTTCTGAGAAAGCTGCTTTTGCTGGGGCATCCTCTTGGCATGGGCTTGGGACTTAGCTTGATCAGGTGAAGCAATGGTAGCCTTCCCTTTCTTGGGGCACGGCACTGCCGGCTTGAGGTCCGGCACTGCCGGCCTCTAGTCCAGCAGAGCTGCTGTCTGTGCAGGCTTATCTGCACCAATGCTTCCCTTCTTCTCAAACTTGACACACTCAATGCCTTTGATCATTTTTCTACCATTGGTTTTACCTCCTTGAGTGTGTCCAAGCCCATCTTTGATTGATGGATGCCTTCCATCCTTGTATTGAATCTTCTTGGGTTCAACTTTGTCTTTGTCATTTTTCTTTGAAACTGAAATGACATTGTTGAGCCTTGCTATTTCTTTCTTCATGGCCTCCATGTTGGCAAGGTTAGTGGAATAGGCATTCATATCAACATTATAACATTTTCCACAACCTTGACTAGTGGATGGAGAGGAGGCATCATTTGCTTTAGAGAGATGTGAGTTGCCCTCCCATAGAAGAGAGTATTGTGCCTCAAGCTCTTGATGCTTTTCAATCAAGCCACAATGCTTTTGCTTGAGGTCACTACACTCCTTAGTGAGAGCATGAGCTTCTTGTTCTTTGGCCAAGGCCTTAGTCAAAGAGATCACCTCACTTCTTTCTAATTCAAGAGCTTCCTCACTAGCAAATATTAGAAATGAAGAGTTTTGTTTTAGGATCCATGTTACTAGTTATTTCATTTATCTCTTCATCACTAGATTCATCATCACTAGAGCAATCACTAGAATCACTACTAGAGATGTCTTTGGGTTTTGATTTTACCTTCTCACCCTTTGCCATGAGACAAGTGTGAGGGAAGCCTTCATCATCGGACATGTTGTTGAAGAGCCTTAGTGAAGTGGATGGCTTGTGAATAGCTATTGTGGCCATCTCCTCTTCTTCACTTGAGCTATCGGTTGATTCATCCCAACCATGTCCAATGTGATCTTCACCCACATTTCTTCTCCCTTTCTTGTAGTCACCCTTGTCTTCTCTCTTGCCTTTGCCAAATTTGTTCTCTTCTTTCTTGTTTGGGCAATCGGCAATGAAGTGTTCGGTGCTACCACACCTAAAGCAAGTTCTTGATTTCTTGATTGGGAACTTCCTCTTCATGAGCTTGTACCCATTGCTCTTTATGCCCTTGTTGAATCTTCTCATGAATAGGGCCATGTCATCAATGTTCTCTTCTTGCTCATCTTCACTTCCACCATCACTTGATGTTGAAGCTTTGGGTTGATGCTTGATGGTCTTGGCTGATTGAGCTTTGCTTGAAGATGCATGCTTGCTGTTTTTGGAACAGCTAGGGGCTGTTTTCTTTGTGCTCTTGTTTGCCTTGAGAGCCACATCCTTGATCTTCATGCCTTCCAACCTTGCTTGCATCTCTCCAAGCTTCTTCCTTTCTTGTGCTTCTTCCCTTTGCAAATCAATGGTGATAATCCTTCCAAGCACATCACTTGGTGTGAAGTACTCAAACCTCTTCTTGTCTCTAATCAATGTTACCATGGTTTCATTTCTTGGAGAATAGGCTTCAAGCATGATCTTGACAACCTTGTCGTCATTGACTTCTTCACCACCAAGTCCTCTTATCTTGCCAACCATAGTCATCAGTCTATCAAACATTTCTTGTGGCCCTTCACCTTCATTGATCACAAACCGGTTGAGCTTGGCCATCAACAAATCAATCTTGTATTGCCTCACTTTGCTCACACCTTCATGTGCAAGGTGCAAGGTGTCCCATATCTCCTTGGCCACTTCCAATCCCATGACCTTTCTGTACTCATCACCATCCAATGCACTTAGCAACACACTAGTTGCTTTTGCATTAAGTTGGATGCACCGGAGCTCGGTAGTGGTGGGGCTTGTGGGATCAACCGGAGGATCACATCCATTGTGCACAATCTCCCAAGCACCGGGGTGAAGACCTACAAGATAAGCTTTCATCAAGTGTTTCCACTTGGAAAAGTTAGTCCCATCAAAATGAGGCAATTTGCCCGCGGGAACATGGAATAAAGGTTTATGCTCATGTTTAGAGATGGATGAATAATCAAAGGATATGGCGGAGTATTTCTTGCTGCCATCCTCCTCCTCCTTCTTCTTCTTCTCATCCTTCTTCTCTATCTTGGAGGCACGATATGATACATCATCATCACCATCGGAGCTACTTGATTCAACCTCCGCTTGAGAGGCTTGCTCTTTGCTTTTCTTGAGCTCCTCCTCCTTTGCCTTGAGCTCCTTCTTGAGAGCTTTCACTTCTATTCTATGAACCTTCTTGGCAAGCTTCAAGCTCTTGGCTTCATTGAGAGCCTTTTCTTCCTTTTGCAATCTTTTTGCTTCTTTTCTCAATCTTCTAGCTTCTTTTCTTCTTGCTCTTTCTCCAGCGGACATGCTAGGAGTGGTTAGGAGTCTTCTGAGTACGCACTCTCACTGCTGTCCGTGGAGTGCAAATTCACATCCTTAGGGTCAACCACCTTGGGATCAACCACCGCAAGTTTACCCTCTTCGGCCATTACCTCACACGGTTAAGTGCTTCTTGAGGTAACCTTGCCCTGATACCACTTGTAAGGACCTGATTAGCCTAGAAGGGGGGGGGGGGTGAATAGGCCTGTTTTAAAAACTTGAACACTTGCTCTCAGTCACAGGCCAACACTGCTGGGCTAAGAGCAGCAGTGCTCGTCACTAGATCAGATAAGAGCACAATTCAAAATGTAAATACTTAATGTAAATTGTGCTTGAATAGAAACCTTCCTAGAGGTGTAGAGAACTTCTAGCACCACCTGAAAGTGGTAGCAACACACCCACCGAGTAGATCGGGTCCAATCCCTAGAAATCACCTTGCAAACAATATATATGAAAGTAAAGTAACAGGCACACGGTAACACAAGATTTGACCCATGGTTCAGCTCGCCACCAAGGCTTGCCTACGTCCACGTTGTTGAGGTGCGCCACACAAGGCTCAAGCTCACCACAAAGGCTAGCTCTTTCCTCGGTCTCAAGTCAAGAGAATGAACCCTTGAGATGAGAGAAGTGTATTAGCAAATAGATGGGTGATACAAACTTCCCTAGGCTGCCACACAAAGGAGGCAAGCTCAAGGGCAACCTCTAGCCGGCTAGGAGCAAAGCTCCAAGAGTAAAGAACTCAAACCGCTGGCCACCACGCAAACCAAATGATTGTAGGAGTGAAGATTCGAGGGAGAAGCTTCTTCTCAAAGCTTGGAGGCTCAATCTCTCAAAGAATGATTGGAGATCAATGGAGGAGAGTGGTTGAGCACCAAGGGAGAAGGGAGAGCAAGAGAGGAGCTTCTCTTTCTGTTCTTGCAAAAAATGAAAGTGAGAGTGGCAGAACTAGCCGTTGGGGGTGAGTGAGGGGGTATGAAATACCTCCTCACTGTCTACTAGTTGAACAAGTCACGGCAGTGCCGGCCTGGAGGCCAGCATTGCCGGCTTGGCAGAAACAACATGGAATAGATCTTCAATAATCTGGCTGATTTGCGTACTATTTCTGTGGAGGTGTGATGTATTTGTAGATATGCATTTGGTTCACTTGTTGGCATGCGTGTTGAATCCCTCTTAATAGTATGGCATACCTGACTCAAATTCAAAGTATAAAAGAATTAAACTCCTTTGAGCTTGTTGCCATACACTTTTGTAATTGGAGGGGTTCGCCAACCTATTCATCAACCTCCTTAAGTTTAACCTGCTTGTCATACTCACAAAGTCTCATTAGTTTCCTAAATATGTTGTCATGTCGCCAAAACCCACTTTAGGGCTTGATTGCACTTTCAATAAAGTATGTCCTCACATAGAAAAGTAAAGAAGTAAGGTATCATACTAGGCGGTGTCATACATCGTTCTCTCATATATACGTGACTATACGTACTAACGAAAGCGCTGTTATGTACCTGCAGAAAATTCATTTTAGCCCATCCCTCATAGTATGAAATATGCATTGCAAAATATAAACCTGATACTTCTATATATACACCCTCAAGTATACATATGAAGCACCTGTAGCCAGTTCTTCGCCCTAATGACGGCATCGTCATCACAGACGACACTCCCACACAAGGATACCTTCCCATGAACTTATGTAAACAAGATCATGGTCAAGCATCATATAAGCATTCCCCTAATATCGGCAGTGTATCCAACCATGCTCTCACAACTCACACTTAGCAAGGCGTAGCGACAATCTGATCCATACATTACCACTCAAGCGAATGGCACCCATACAATTTCAACCTATATGGACAAGTAAATAGAAATATGATGCATCACCCCCAAGTCAGTACTTAGATAAGCCACCTAGATCCTATTGGGCATAAGAGGCACGACTACTGGCACACTCTTAGTTTAGTGAAGATAGTATTTTTAAATCCCCATATGAACAGTAACCGTTGAACTAAGGCTCTGATACCAGCTGTAACCGAACTGCCCAAATTACAAAAACGTATGTCCAAAAATCGATCGCCGATGCGATAAATTTTCTTCCTTATGCTTTCATAACCCCGGTAGTCCGTGAAACCCCGACAGATTTCATTCCTTGCTCATTCATAGCCGAGAATCTCTCTAGTTCAATAGACCATCCATACGTTTAAATAAAGTTCAAATACGAATACATCAGAGTACAAATTTTAGAAAGTTATTACATAACCAAATCTCTTGCAGCGGAAATAGTTTTGAAACCAACTCACACACACTTAGTTCATTATAGTGGCAGTACTAAGTCGTTTCTCACAAAAGCATAGATGAGATTTCAGAGATGACCATTGCCCATGATCCTAGTTGTCGCCCATAGCAGGGTAGAGACAGTTGATGCAGTATTCGTAGTACATCCGCCCATCTGCAACAACATTGGGAACGAAGCCCTGAGTATGCGAATGTACTCAGCTAGACTTACTCGTCTTAAACTAAAATAAAGACACCAAGGATAATGCAGGCTTTTGAAGTGGTACAAGGTCGAACTCTCTTTTGCGGCAAAGCATTTACTATTGAGTACTTAATAAGGAAGCCACATTTTATAATTATTACTTGCCTTCTAAATTAGCACCTGTACTAAACATTACACTTGATTAAGCATACCATGACCAGTTGCCCTTCTGGTCTCACAATATCATTCCATCGGAACCATTCAAGTAATTAATTGTTCCCACGCTAGTGTAGCAATTGTCAAGTTCTCACTAACGGGGGGATACCGCGACTCGAATCGACTTCCTATCCAGCTGGAGGTTTATTCCTAACCCAAACTTCACAGCCCTTGAACAGTTGCGCGACAGTCTCCTATTCTACCATTCAAACCAAGATCGATTCAGAACCATACTTGACAAGCCCGAGGACCGCCCGATACCCCGTACGTACAACCTAGGGATCAGCTAGCTAGCCTCGATCTTACACTCAACGTCCTCGCCAACCCGCACTGGCTTGCGGTTTGCTTCGTTCTTGGTTCGGCCAGTAGGTAGGTTTCGCGGCTCGAACGAGTTATCTTGCTAGCTAAGTGTTGAGGCATGCGTTCAACATGACAAGAGGGACACCACCCATCAGCCCGCCAAAAAGGCAGACACATACGCAAGGTATCGGCCTATAGGGCACACCTGACCTAGATGTTGCCAGTATCAGACGTACATACAATTTACCAACCTACCCGGTTGCCTTTCCATTTCATGATATCTTTCATACCCTAGGATTTGCCACGTAGAGCAATACCTGACTTGTGTTACCGAGGAGTCACATTAATTAGCAGGGCTAAGCATCTATCTTTACTATGCTAACAGGTTAACAAGGATATAAGGATATCAAAAGTAAGGAGGATGATATGCAACAATTAGGTTCACCCAACTCCTATACGTAATGCAACAGCATAGTATAACATAGTAAGTTAATATCGTAAGATAAAGTTAAAATGCACCGGGGCTTGGCTTTCTTGAACGAGCTAGGCTGGTGATCTGGACACTCTTGGAGTTCCTCTTCGAGTTCCTCGTTCACGTGCCCTTCGTTGGCTCCTTGCTGGCTGGCTTGGTCCTGCTCCTGGGGAAGGTCATACTAAGCTTCCTCCTGCGATCCTGTATGATGCGTATATGCGAATGATATGAGACAAGGTATAATATTAACCCATGCAAGATGATGAATATGCTGAGATGTGATATGCTCATGATGTTCCTTTCTTAATTGGTTTATAATAGGGGCATATTTCCTTACTAGTGATTAATTATTATGATTGTTATTTAACAATTTCACTTATCACACAAGTGACCCACACCTAACAGCAGGGTTCAGTTTAGGATTACTAACCTAGCTGGTTGATTAGTGCTTCAAAGATACACCAAAGCTTAAGTAACAAATTAACCTTTCTTCTTAGCATTTTAGTTAACTAGAAAATAGCACAAAACTACACATCCTATATAAATAGTTCATTAAATTCTACAAAAATTACAGTAGCTTAAGCAGGGGCAAATTAGTCTACTCAATGTTTTCCAAGTTAAAAGGAACAGTATTCTACTCTGCACAAAATTAGCAAGTTTAAAGCTAATAATTACTTAAAAATACTTAGTACAGTGGAAGTGGTAAACTAGCCAGATTAGCATTTTTGCCTGGCACTACTCCTTACTGGAAAGCTACACAAACAGTTATAGCTCTTTTCTATTCAGAAACCTATTTACTAAAAATCTTACAAGTTAACAGCCAAAACACATTTTAATTGCTAGTTATTTAGTTTTACACAGAAACTACTAAGGATATATTTTCTTAGCTTTTAACAACCATTTAAGATCTAATGGAATAGGAATCACATTTTTAGCACAAGCCGAAAATAGCTTAATTGATTTATGTAATTTTAATCAGTTTCTCTATTTAATTAATCCTACACAGAAAAGTAATACAAAATACACATGCAATAATGTTCCAGGGTAGATCTACTTATAACAAGTACTCACAATTATTTTCATGATTTTAGATCATTTTTCAGTGAGATATGATTTTTACAAACCGATTTACATTTTCTGAAAATGGAAAAACAAAAGGCTCGGGCCCAGTCCCAAAGGGGAACCGGTGCCTGACAGCGGGGGCCCGCACGAGGAGGACCCCACGTGTCGGTGACACAGGGCGGTGGCGAGGCGTTTGCCGGCGATTTCTCGCCGACGGCGAGGTTTCCGGCGGTGCGGTTTGGCCCTACGGGTGCGGCTACGTGAGACGAACCCAGCGCAACCCTAATCGCGTGCAATGGTGGCCGGAGTGAAGCTCGCCGGCGTTCATGGCGGAGCGGCTGTGCGGTCACACGGCGGTAGGCAGAGATAGGCCATGGCGGCTTCGATTGAGCAAGGCTAAAGCTTCGCGGAGCTACGACGAGTGCGGAGCTCGCGCTAACGCAAGACAACGACGACCAGAGGGGTGCGGTCCACGGCGCGGTGCACGGCGGCGCTGACACAGAGCTCGGGCTCACGCGAAGGGGCATGGAGGGGTCTTACCGAGGCTCACCGGTCGTCATTGCGGGCTCGAGGAGGCGAGGCGGAGCTTCGATGGAGATGGAGAGGGCGACGGTGCTCCGAGGCGGCCGGAACGACGGCAATGTCGCTCGGCGGCGCGTTGGCGGCGCGCTCTCGTGCTGGCACGAGCGAGGGCGAGGCGAGAGCGAGAGAGGAGGATGACGCTCGGCAAGGGACAAAATGGAGGGAGGGAGAACCGGGGTGCGTCCGCCTCGGGTGTAGGCGCAGCTCGGCCAGAGCTCGGCTGCCACGCGTGCGTCGCCGGCGGGCATGGCGGCCACGCGGCGTGCGGCTCCTGGGCGCGGTCGGGCGCACGCGCGTTGCGCGTGAGGCGCAGGCGGGAATCGGCGTGGGCGTGCGGGGAAGGCCGGACTGGCTTGCTCGGCTAGGCCGTTTCGTTGGCGCCGACCCACTAAGGTAAGGAATTCCCTTTTCTTTATCTTTTTTGTTTTTATTTCTTTGTTTTTATTTGTTTATTTTCCAAACAGGTTTCAAATTTCAAAACCAAGCTTTGGAGTGGATACCAAAGTTGTTCAAAATGATTTAAACTTACTTTTTGCTTGAGAAGTCAAGGTCAAATTCCTTATAGTTTTTAAATTATGATTTAAAATCCAATGCAAAGCTTCCCTTTTTAATAAAAGATAATGAATTAAAAATGGCTTTTAAACTTTATTTCTCATTTCAAATCTAGGGTTTAAAAGCAATATTAATTAAGTGTAGTGATTTCAAGATTTGATTCAAACACCAACAACATGAATTCATCTTACTTTCACACTCTAAGCAAAGTTTAACTTAAACTTGATTCCAAAATGAGATGCCATGATGCTTCATGATGATGCTTATGCAATGAATGATTTGCAATGATCATGTGGATTATGCAATGCTTAACACTAGGGTGTTACAGTCATGTACATGTACATCATGATGCAGTGGTCATTCTTGTCAAATGTCCTGTTGGCATGTCGACCGACATCCCCCATACTTATTTCACTACATACGAGAGCACAAAAAAAATATCAAATGCAGGAGTTCTGCTGGGGTAACATACCAACAGAACCAAGAGTTTCATTTGTCATTGATAGCTTAGGCACATGTTCATTGATTCATGGGTGATAGACTAACAAGCCTAAGTGTCTTGTTGCTATGAAGGGCTAAGGTGTGTCAAGGGAGAAGATGGAGAGAGAAGGTCCTAAGTGATGTGAACAAGGATAACACAAACTGATTCATCGGTTTGCTACATCTATACCTGCAAAATTGGGCCACGTTTATGTCTTCTAAATCCATACCAACAGAAAGATATTGAAGTCTAGTTTCCAACACAACAAACGGTGCATCTGTTGGACTTCCGAGCTAGGAGTTATGTCTGTTTTGGTGGATCCTGCACCTGCTGTTGGTGGCTGCGCGAGAATCATAGAAGACCCTTCAGTTTCTCCACCAAGATCAGTTTCCACTTGCTTTTAATTGCTCTTTTGTTCACACCCAACTAGGAGGGATGTTCCTAGTATAAATAGACCTTGTAATCTGTCATTGTAAGAGAGTCTTTGATTAAAATACAACCACCTCGTGTGTGTCCTCCTTCCATAGAGAGAATATTTGGAATTTTTGGCAAGGCATGAGTGCTTTGCAAGCGTCGTTCTTTCGACTCCTGAGGGGGTTGTAGAACACCGAACTTTGGTTCACCCAGTTTGTGCCTTCATGTCTATATGGCGTGATTGCGTGGGCTGGTTTTATCGGTGCATGGAAGGGTGGATGTCTCGGTAGTTCGTCGCGGATGCAAGATCTCGTGGTGCGCTACCTCTCCATCAGGTCATGCAGCGATAGTTATCATCTGTTACTTATGCTCCACCATGAAGATCAAGCCATTCAGAGTTTGCTCTTCATCATTTGGTATCAAAGCCTCCGTTTACTCGGTAGGATCGTTCTTGTTTCGGTAAGATAGTTTGTTCCTTGTCCTATAGTCCACAAATAACCACACCACCAGCAATAATATATCTATCATTTCAATTTTGCATCTGAATTTTAGTTGCAGTCTCAAGTTTTAATCTAGTGAGTCTTGTCTAGTTGTTGGTTCTCCTTAGTTGTTTCCTTCTGTTTATCAGAAATTACATCACTTATATGCTCCAGTTTTTTTTACTTGTGATTGAGCATTGCTATCTCTAGTTTACAAATACATAAACCTTGTCATTCAGTTGTCAACCTTTCCTTCTCATAAAACGGTTTGTATCTAGTTCCTTTGTTGTTCGCATACCCAACCTGGAATTTTTAGTTGTACTGCATCCATATTGAAGCAAGTAAAAAAAAGTAGTACAAAAAAAACAAAAGAAAAAGGAAGTGTTCCTATTTTGAAAAAAAGAGAGAGGTGGTTTGAACTGTGTTTCAGTTGATGCAAAGTGTGTCCCCTTTATCTTTGGGTGCTGTTTTCTATCCATCCACATAAGTCTTCCTTCCACCAGCAACTCAGACTTGTGGTTCACTTGGATTATTATTCGATTTTGCATCACTAAAGTTTCAGATTGCAGTGATAATACATCCCACCCAACCCTACCCAAAGCATCGCGAGCTGCATACAACATCTCTGATACAATCGTTATTCGACCACTGATTGGTTACTCCGGTTCTCTCTCTCTCTCTCAGGGAGACATAGAGCTTGTTGAGTAAGTGGTGAGGGAGTGATTCCACATATTGTTTTATCCTATTTTGTTTCTTGTACTAATATGTCAGGACTTGGAGATGGTGCCGCTGTTTCGGTGGCGGAATTCCAGCAGTTGCGTACCCAAATGAATGATTTGATGCAACAACTACAAACTCTCCAATTGAACATGCCTCGTGGAGACCCGCCACCAAATGAGAATAATGATAATGAGGTGAATGATGTGGTAGCACGTCATGCCACTGGCCATGGACGTGGTGGGTTTTGTCGTGGTTTTGTTCCTTTTGGTCGTGCTCGGCGTGTTCCTATTGGAGGTGGAGGAGGTTTCGATGCTGATCATAATTATCAGGATGGTGATGATGATATATTATCTGACATGGATGATCACCGGCATGGTGGCAATGATGGGTATCGTGAATGCCGTCGTGGTAATGCTCATCGCCATCGTGATGATGATGGTTTAGGCAAAGTGAAAGTGTCTATTCCAAAATTTAGTGGAAAGGAAAGTGCTGATGATTATTTTGAGTGGGAAACCAAGGTTGATCAGCTCTTTGATTTTTATGCTTATCCGCCTCAACGGAAAGCAAAGCTTGCTGCAATTGAGTTCACCGGTTATGCAATCACTTGGTGGAATCAAGTGTGTGCTGAATTCCGTCGTGTTGGACATGATCATATTACTTGGGAGGACATGAAGCGTGAAATGAGGCGCCTATTTGTTCCTACACATTATTCTCGTGAGCTGCATTTGCAGCTGAAATGTCTTGTCCAAGGTCATCGTAGTGTGGATGAGTATTTTCAGGAAATGGAAATGTGTCTCCTTCGTACTGGTATAGCTGAAGATGAGGAATCTTTGATGGCTCAATTTCTTGTTGGTCTTAATAAACCAATTGCAGACAAGGTGGACATGACTAATTACACCACTCTCAATGAATTGCTTCATTTTGCTAAGAGAGCTGAACGACAGGTTGTTGATTCTACAAGAAGTCGTATGTTATTCTCACCTAACAGCAACACTCCAAGTCGTCCTCTACAATATCCAAATTCTGGGTCACACACACCTTCATCCCGTGCACGTTCTGTAGCAGACAATGCATTTGAAGCAAAGAACAAGAGTGTTGTTCCATACCAATCTGGTTCTTCATCATCTCAAGCTATGCAGAAGACAAGCAATATCAAATGTTTTAAGTGTGGTGGTCATGGGCATAAGCAAGCTAAGCGTCCTAATCGTCGTGCCATTGTTGTTCTTGCTGATGGTTCTTATGATTCACAAAGTGAAGAGGAAGATGAGTTTACCAATGTATTTGCAGATCATAATCTTGAAACTCATGACTATGCTGCAGAAGATGGCGAGTTAGAATTGGGGCTAAATTGTTTGGTTCGGACTTTTCCATATGCAACCAAGGAAATTAGTAGTGCTGACTTTGATGAATTGCTTTGTGATTCAAGTGATGATGTCCCTAATGAATATAGCAGTTCTATGCCTGCTAGCTCTATATCTTTGTTGGCTGCGCCAAGTGCTCTTGCTACATGTCATGGACACACCTCTTTTGATGATGTTGTTTGTAACCCTGAAGTGGGTATGGAATTAGCATTATATTCTTCAACACATGCCTTGAAATTTCCTATCCCATCTGACCCTATATGCTTGCCCTCAAACATGATTGCAAAGGGTAGTTCATTTGTTGTTCGGCGAGTTCTTTCTACACAACTTGTTGCAGCTGAGCAAGGACAACGACATAACTTATTTCAATCATGATGCAAGATTAACGGGCAAGTGTGTCGTTTCATTATTGATGGTGGGAGTTGTAATAACATTGTGAGTGCATTGCTTGTTGAAAAGCTCCAATTGCCAACACGTCGTCACCCTCATCCTTATCATATGCAATGGTTGAAAAATTCTGGTACAATGAAGGTTTCCTCCATGGTTTGATTGTCTTTCTCTGTTGGTGACTATCATGCTGAAGTAGACTGCAATGTTGTTCCTATGCAAGCATGCCACTTACTTCTGGGTCGTCCATGGCAATTCGATGTGGATTCAGTGCACTTTGGTCGGTCAAACAAATACACTTTTATTCACAAAGAGAAGAAGGTGCTTCTTGTTCCATTATCTCCAGAAGACATACACTCGTCGGATGTTGCTCGCATGAAAAGGGAGGAGAGTGAGAAAAGAAAATTATGTGAGACCTACAACAATAGTAAGGGAGAGACTCCTAAACCATCCAGCCACATACAGTATCCTCACAATATAAGAGTACCACAAAAGAATGAGTGTTTACTAGTGAGCAAGAGTGATTTGAGAGATGTGAGGAACACTACAGCCCCATTCCTTGTACTGATGTACAAGGAAGCTTTATTATCAACTAACGAATCACATCCGACATTGCCTAGTCTTGTTCATGATTTGTTGCAGGAATTTGAGGATGTTTTTCCTGATGAGGTACCAGCTGGTCTTCCTCCTCTATGTGGAATTGAGCACCAAATTGACTTGGTCCCTGGTGCCTCTCTTCCAAATCGCCCAGCATACCGTGCCAATCCCGAAGAAACAAAAGAGATTCATCGACAGGTAAAAGAGCTTTTGGATAAAGGGTATGTTCGTGAATCTTTATCACCTTGTGTTGTCCCAGTACTTTTGGTCCCTAAGAAAGATGGCTCTTGGCGCATGTGTGTTGATTGTCGTGCTATTAATGCTATTACTGTTTGCTACCGTCATCCTATTCCTAGGCTTGATGACATGTTAGATGAACTGAGTGGTGCTACTATTTTTACCAAGATTGATTTGCGTAGTGGCTACCATCAAATTCACATGAAAATGGGTGATGAATGGAAGACTGCATTCAAAACAAAATTTGGTTTATATGAGTGGCTTGTGATGCCTTTTGGTTTGACAAATGCACCTTCCACATTCATGTGTTTAATGAATCATGTTCTCAAAGCTTTCATTGGCAAATTTGTGGTTGTATATTTTGATGATATCTTGATCTATAGTAAATCATTTGATGAACATCTTGATCATATCCGTGAAGTCCTTGCTGTTTTGAGATCAGATAAGTTATATGGAAACATTGATAAATGCAATTTTTGCACAGACCATATTGTTTCCTTGGTTTTGTTGTCACAGCGCAGGGTATACAGGTTGATGAGGAGAAGATAAAGGCAATCAAAGAATGGCCTACTCCTAAAAATGTGAGCCAAGTTCAAAGTTTCCATGGTCTTGCAGGTTTGTACCAGCGATTTGTTAAAGATTTCAGCACTATCGCTGCGCCACTTAACAATTTGACAAAGAAAGATATTCCATTCACGTGGGGAGATGAACAACAACAAGCATATGAAGAGTTGAAAAGAAAGCTTTGTGAAGCACCGCTACTACAACTACCATACTTTGGCAAGACCTTTGAGATTGAATGTGATGCAAGTGGTATTGGCATTGGAGGTGTGCTGCTTCAAGAAGGTAAACCTGTTGCATACTTTTCTGAAAAACTAAATGGTCCACATCTGAACTACTCTGTCTATGACAAAGAGCTTTATGCCTTAGTTCGAGTTTTGAAGGTATGGCGACATTATTTATTACCTAAAGAATTTGTAATACATTCTGATCATGAAGCTTTGAAATATCTCAAAAGTTAGGGTAAGCTAAATCGTAGGCATGCAAAATGGATTGAATTCATAGAAACTTTTCCATATGTCCTTAAACATAAGAAAGGGAAAGATAACATTGTTGCAGATGCTTTGTCAAGAAGATTCACTTTGGTAACTCAACTTGACACTAAAGTTCTTGGTTTGGACGCAATTAAAATATTATATGTTGATGATACTAATTTTAAGGATCCTTTCTCAAAGTGTGTTGCTAGTAAAGGTTGGGATAAGTTTTATGTCAATGATGACTTCTTGTTTCGCACTAACAAGTTATGCATTCTAGCTTGCTCTGTCCGTAGTGTATTATTGCAGGAAGCACATGCAGGTGGCCTAGCAGGTCATTTTGGTGTGAAGAAAACTTTGGACATACTTGCTGATCATTTCTTTTGGCCCCATATGCGGCGTGATGTCCAATGCTTTGTTGAACGATGCACAACATGTTTGAAAGCTAAGTCACGTCTTAATCCCCATGGTCTTTATAGTCCATTACCAATTCCTAGTGTCCCTTGGGAGGACATTTCCATGGACTTTGTTTTGGGTTTACCTAGAACTCAAAGGGGGAGGGATTCTATCTTTGTTCTTGTTGATCGCTTTTCTAAAATGGCACATTTCATTCCATGTCATAAGAGCGATGATGCTTCACATGTTGCTGATTTGTTTTTCAGGGAAATAATTTGCCTACATGGAGTGCCCAAGACAATTGTTTCTGACCGTGATGCCAAGTTTCTCAGATACTTTTGGAAGACATTGTGGGGCAAACTCGGCACCAAATTGTTGTTTTCTACTACATGCCACCCACAAACAGATGGACAAACTGAGGTAGTCAATCACATGCTATCCACAATGCTACGAGCTATGCTAAAGAAGAACCTAAAGATGTGGGAAGAATTCCTTCCACATGTAGAATTTGCTTACAACCGGGCAGTCCATTCTACTACAAATTTTTGTCCTTTTGAAATTGTTTATGGTTTCAAACCACATACTCCCATGGATCTTTTGCCCTTACCATTGCAGGATAGGGTTGATTTAGATGCCACCAAAAGATCTGAGCTGATCAAGAAACTCCATGCTGAAACACAGAAGAACATAGAAACAAAGACAATACAATATGCAAAGCAAGCAAACAAAGGTAAGAAACAAGTGTTATTTCAGCCAGGTGACCCCACATTTGCGCAAGGACCATTTTCCAAAACAACGCAAGAGTAAGTTATCACCACGAGGAGATGGTCCATTCAAGGTACTAGAGAAAGTAAATGATAACGCCTATATACTAGAGTTGCCACCTGAATATTCAAATGTGAGTGCGACCTTTAACATCAAAGATTTACTTCCATATGCGGGTGAGTTTGAGTCGAGGACGACTCCTTCTCAAGAGGGGGAGGCTGATGAGGTCATCCCTAGTATTGACACTTCTCCCATACCCAAACAAAATGCTATTGACATTGTTGGGACTATTACAAGACAACGATCAAAATCGTTGGAGAAGGAAATAAATGCTCAGGTGAATGCTAACCTTTCATTCATTACAAACAATGTTGATGATTCATCAATGCATTCAGGTTCTTGCTTTAATGTTCTTAGGAATAATGGAGCATATGAAAGTGCATGGGATGATGATAATTTTAGTCCACAACATGTGCTGTTCTAATGAATTCTTCAAGAGCAAAATTCAAGACTGAAACGGTGAAAGCTATCCCTAAATAAATATTACCATTTTCATCTTGAATTGTTATATTGTGTTTTCACTTCTATTTCAGATTCCACATAAATTATGGATGTGCAAGGTGCTACAAGCAGGAGATGAAATCTGCAACTATATTCATCAAGGCAAAGAAGCTAGAAACTGATTGCTTCAAAATTATGCATAGATGCAAGTCCAGGATGTCAATCTCACCTATTAATGAGGTCCAAGAAGATGGAGGGACACCATGTGCTACTGTTCATGTCACTTTACAAGAACTGGAAGACCAAACACTTCAGAAAGCCAATAGCCATGTTGTTTGTTTATTCCCACTAGCTGTTAGCAATTAAGCTATTGACACCGTTTTTTGGTACGTGTCAATATAATCTAAGGATTGTGCCGATCGGTAAGAGGCTGTTTGCTGTTCCTTATCGGCATCGGGATATTATCGGTCAGACTGCTGATAGAGGCAAGAATGTTGTTGATGACAAACTTGTTGTCGATGGAGGTAGGACGTGATAAAGGCAAGTCAGCTTGCCGATGAGAACTCAGTGCCGATGAAAGCTGAAGGCTGTTGCCGATGGGTGGTAGATGCTGCCGATGGAAGTAGGAAGACGTGGTTGCCGATGCCTATTGCTGATAGGAATTGATTGGTGGAGGCAAGTCACCAGTACAAGGTTGCCGATCGGGAAGTATTGCCGATGCCGATGGGCATGGGATGCCGATGAGCACAGGGTGACTTGGCGTTTGATGTCAGCAGAGGATTACCGGTGGCCAGAGAAGGAAGCCGCGGATTGAAGGGATCTGCCGATGGAAAGTTTTCATCGAAGAGGAGACAAGGAAACTGGTGATTTTATACCAGTGTTATTATAGTAGTTTGAGTCTGACTCTTGCATGAGTCATTTGTTTTCCTTTAAAATAGGCGTGTTTGTTTAGGGAAATAATATTGTTATTTTAGATCCGACTCCTGCGCGAGTCAGTTTCCTTAAAGTTAGGAGTTTTTGGTTAGGAAAGATACGAGTCGTATCCATGTACAACTCTCCATGCGGGAGTATAAATAGGTACCCAGGGGTGCTGTAAACGATCATATCCAAGCATATCAAACACATCTATTTTATCTTATTTACCTTTCCAGCAATTTACCTTTACCGTATTAGATGTAGTTTACCTACGAGTTCTTTCAAGTTTTCGACGGGCTGCATCTCATCAACCTCCGTCAAATCTTTGTAAGTTCCGTGTTTTGAGCAATCAGAGCCTTGACGTCCGGGCGCATCGCTGTCGTCTCGTTCTGCTATTGTTCTAGTTATCCTTGATCAATCTGAGCTTTGACATCTGGGCGCATCGCCGTTGTCTCGTTCAGTTTTGTTCTAGTTATCGTCCTTGTCGATTAACTGGTCAAATCGACTGGCACGCCTTCGGACATCCGAGTTTCGGGTAATAGCCCGAGGTGTTCGCAGAACCTGACGCTTTTTGTGTCAACATAAGCATTAGTGGAAACTGAAAAGCACCAACTTGCACTATAAGTATAACTCAATTAGGACGTGGGAAGGACTTTTTGGCTATCAAACTCGTGCAACACTTGTGTTGAGTTTAGAACAACCACTCATCAGTCTTGAGAGGCGTGCAAAACTTGTTCTTTCGATTTCCGAGGGAGTTGTAGAACGCCGAACTGCGGTTCACCCAGTTTGTGCCTTCACATCTTTACGGCGTGATTGCGTGGGCTGACATGTTTGGTGTGTGGAAGGGCGATTGTCTCGGCAGTTCATGGCGTGTGATCAACTCACGGTGCACTGATGAGCAAAAACCTATGAATGGCTTGATCTTCATAGTGGAGCAGAAGTAACATGATAACTATCGCTGCATGACCTGATGGAGAGGTAGCGCACTGAAGAATCATGGCCCTAGTTGGTTTCGGTGATTAACGACAATTAGAGATTATTATGGCTAACGTGTGTTTTGCAGAGGCTATGCGTAGCTTAGCCATAGTGACCAAGGAGAGTGGGCCCTAATGGTCATCACTTAGCCCCCAAGATGGATATCGTTTCGGTTTTCAGGAGACATGATGAAGACCCTAGAATGATAGGCTAAGTGCCATAAGGAGATGAAGGGCACTTAGAAATAGATAGGGCTTCTCTTTTTACCTTTGACCGTACTATGAAGAGGGGTTGAGATTAGTAGCTTGACTTAGAAAAGCTTCATGACTTAGGTGTGGTGCACACTTGACTTCCTTAGCTCTAAGCAAGCCTATGGTGACCGTAAGATAGTCTAGAACAACTTCCATTTTTATCGCGACGAAAAACGGTGTTGTCAAAATCATTTTCTGGGCGTCGGACGCTCCTGGCAGGGGCGCCGGACGCTGGGTGATTGAGTCCACAGCGTCCGTCGGCCTTCCTGAGGGGTTGCTTTCTGGCTAAGTCTTTTAGGGTCCGTCGAACGCTGTCCGTCGGCCAGGAGTCGGACGCTGGGAAGAGCGTCCGTCGACCTTCCAGAGAGGGTGTTTTTCAACCCTAGCCAGAACTTAGCGTCGGACGCTGTGGATGAGCGTCTGGCGCCCAGTGACGTAGCGTCCGTCGCTGGGAACAGTGTGTCAGAGCTAGCCGTTGGGCAGGGCGTCGGACCGTCCGTCGCCTAGGCGCCGGAGCGTCCGTCGCCCAAACCATGAACAGAAGCTAGCCGTTGGGTATGCGACGGACCGTCCGTCGCCTAGTCGACAGAGCGTCCATCGCCAACTTAAAACGTCAGCCCGAGGCAGTTTTCAGAGGGTCTATTTATAGCCCCTCCCACTTCTCTCCCACCTTGCCTTTGCTTATTTGAGTTGCTGAGTTTGTTGAGAAGGTTGGGAAGAGAGCAAGAGACCTAGAGAGAGAGAGTGATTAGTGAATCCATCCATCCTCTCTCTAGTTCATCCAAGAGTTCAAGTGTGCATCCTCTAGTTGTGAAGCTTGAGTGAGTCAAGCGAAGATCGAGGCTTGTTACTCTTGGTGATCGACATCACCTAGACGGTCCGGTGGTGCTCGGAGGAAGGTGATCGCCGGAGGATTGTCGGCGACCCTTCTCCATCGACGTTTGTGATCGGTTGTGGGCGATTCACCGAGCCGGAGTGGCGAAGAATCAGTCCGTAGAGAGCACTCATCCCTTGCGCGGGATTGAGGGGGAGCTATACCTTGCGAGGTGCTCCAAGGAGGACTAGGGGGGAGTGTCGACTCCTCGATACCTCGGCAAAACATCGCCGTGTCAAGCATCTCTTTTCTTAGCTCTTTATTACCGCATTACTTTCTGCACTTGTCTTTCAATTCATACTAGAATTGTGTAGGAAGTTTTCGCTTTCCATTGACTTGCTACCGCTTTCTAGCTAGGACACACAAGTGGTAGGCACTAGGGGGTTAATTGGCTCTTTATAGGTTTAATTCTTGTTTAGAAATTAAAAAGAGCCTAATTCACCCCCCCTCTTGGGCATCTTGATCCTTTCACGCACCACGAGATCTTGCATCCGCGACGAACTACCGAGACATCCACCCTTCCATGCACTGACGAAACCAACCCACACAATCACGCCATATAGACGTGAAGACACAAACTGGGTGAACCAAGGTTCGGTGTTCTACAACCCCCTCAGGAGTCGAAAGAACGAAGGTTGGAAAGCACTCATGCCTTACCAAAGTTTCCAAATATTCTCTCCATGGAAGGAGGACACACACGAGGTGGCTGTATTTTTACTCAAAGACTCTCTTACAATGACGGATTACATGGTCTATTTATACTAGGAACATCCCTCCTAGTTGGGTGTGAACAAAAGAGCAATTAAAAGAAAGTGGAAACTGATCTTGGTGGAGAAACTGAAGGGTCTTCTATGATTCTCGCGCATCCACCAACAGCAGGTGCATGCTCCACCAAAACAGACATAACTCCTAGCTCGGAAGTCCAACAGATGCACCGTTTGTTATGTTGGAAACTAGACTTCAATATCTTTCTGTTGGTATGGATTGAGGAGACAGAAACGTGGCCCAATTTTGCAGGTATAGATGTAGCAAACCGATGAATCAATTTGTGTTATCCTTGTTCACATCATTCTCCTTCCCTTCAAAACGAGTCGTCCTCGACTCATGCTCGTCGCAGCAGCAAAGGAGGAACATTATTAAAATGCTGACACAAGAAAGAACAAAAAACAAACTCTACTATAGACACAAGATAACAACAAACTCGTTGCACACTGATAGCAACTCCATATAGTGAGAACCAAACCGTTGAATTGACCCAACGCAATGAGAGGAAATCAATGTTTAAATCTCTTAAGGTACCCTATCAGCATTCTGGTTCGACTCAAGACTATCTAGGAACTGAAGACCAATATGTGAAGGAAGCTTGCAAGGATAACTAGCTCACACCATGACAACCAAGGCTTTGATACCAAATGATGAGCAAAAAACTCTGAATGGCTTGATCTTCATAGTGGAGCAGAAGTAACATGATAACTATCGCTGCATGACCTGATGGAGAGGTAGCGCACCACGAGATCTTGCATCCGCGACGAACTACCGAGACATCCACCCTTCCATGCACTGACGAAACCAACCCACACAATCACGCCATATAGACGTGAAGACACAAACTGGGTGAACCAAGGTTCGGTGTTCTACAACCCCCTCAGGAGTCGAAAGAACGAAGGTTGGAAAGCACTCATGCCTTACCAAAGTTTCCAAATATTCTCTCCATGGAAGGAGGACACACACGAGGTGGCTGTATTTTTACTCAAAGACTCTCTTACAATGACGGATTACATGGTCTATTTATACTAGGAACATCCCTCCTAGTTGGGTGTGAACAAAAGAGCAATTAAAAGCAAGTGGAAACTGATCTTGGTGGAGAAACTGAAGGGTCTTCTATGATTCTCGCGCAGCCACCAACAGCAGGTGCAGGCTCCACCAAAACAGACATAACTCCTAGCTCGGAAGTCCAACAGATGCACCGTTTGTTGCGTTGGAAATTAGACTTCAATATCTTTCTGTTGGTATGGATTGAGGAGACAGAAACGTGGCCCAATTTTGCAGGTATAGATGTAGCAAACCGATGAATCAGTTTGTGTTATCCTTGTTCACATCACTAAGGCCTTAGCATAAGGGATGACAAGCATCTCGTCATGCTCTCTTCTATCAGAGCCATGATGTAGGTTGTTTTGATGGCTCTAGAGGATGACTAAGGATAGAGAGAGAGAGAGAGGTGAAGAAGAGAGAGTCCAAGTCCTGTGCCTCTGTTTTTGCTTGGATCGTGCCGTAAATAGGAGAGGAACATTGGTCCAATGTTCAGGAGGAACGGGCATGGCCGAAGGGCCAAAACCCCGGTCGGTCGACATTGGGAGTTTTGGCTCGACTAAGCCAGGATTCAAGGTCTGTTGGTATAAATTAACGCACACAGATAAATCCGCAAGCGCACGGATACCGCTGTAGCTTTCACCCGGGAGTATTCCAAAAGGGTATCGATTTCCATAGGGAACGCGAAGTGTACTAGAGAAGAACTAAGAACATCCAAGGATAGATAAGATATATTAGTGGGGAAGATATATATATTATTTTAATTGGTAAGATATATTAGTTTTTTAGTGGTAGATAAGATAAATGGGTAGAGAGATTTTAGAGTTTTCTAAGGGGTTTTATCTAATCAAAATAAAGACTGGGAAAAAGGTAGTTGGGAGAGGCTGTCAAAAGCTCTACGAAACCCCAACCCGAACGTGGTGGACTACAAAGGCCTTACAAAGCTGTCACCTCTGGGGCTACCACAACTATTAGTGGGATTGGGTGCAAACTCAGGTAAACTCTAGTCTAGACACCACGTCTACACTATCGCTTACTACTCTAATTCCACATGAAAACCAGAGCACTAAATACGAGTGGAGATCCCGTAAATAGAATAAAGTAAGAACTAAAATAAGATACTTAGATATAATAAATGAAGAACCTGGATATTGCTCAGGATGAACTAGATACTGCAAAAGTATAATGTTGAGGAAGATCCGATAGATCCGGCTCCTCCTAGCTCTCTCCTCCTCTCTCACCTCTAATTACAACTAGATCTAGATCTATAAGAACTAGAACTAGAGGGATCTCTCTATTCTCTACTCTCCTATAATTGAAACCCTAGTTTTTGCTTTGGAGAAGAATAATGAGATGGAGATAGAAGGGATGCCCCTTAGGGGCCAGGGGCCTTGCTTATATAGCCTTCTCAAATGAATGTGGGTTGTTGGATCAAACCGACCTATATGAAGGGTTTAGATTCATCCTCAAAGGCGGTGGAGCATAATCCGCGAAGTTTAGCTTGATTGGTTGCTGGCATAGGGCGGGCATCTTAGGGGCTAGGGCGGGCGCCCTGGCTCTGGGCCCGATCCACATCCCATTCGTTCTCGTGTCTTCTGGAACCTTCTAGAGTATAGAAAATTGTGTGGTTGATAATTATCTCTATGTAAACATGACATGTGGGCCTTTCTTGGTATTTCTTTATAACCCCCTGCAGAAACAGACATTCACCAAAACTTGTGGAATTTCATTAGTAAACCCCCCTATATCTAGATGTGAATTGCATGGGTCTTTTGAATTAGAACATACATTAGTAATCATGGGGCTTTTACCTTCTCTTTGGATCTTAGATGATTGAAAGATAGAATAGACAATCTCAGCACTATGTCTCAAGTTCTTTTTTACTATTATTCAAAGTTTATCATGTTCAAAAACTTGTAGACATATATTGCTAAATCAAACAATGGACTCAAATGAAAAAGAAATTATACAACTGAATCAAGAAGTGCATGTGTATATGATAATGAATGCTCTTAGAATTTATCACTCTTCTTTGCACATTAGTAACATGGTCTATTGGCTATTTTATTCTTGGGCAAGTGCCCATTTTTACCTCTTGAAGCACCCATTGTTTTTAACTCTCTTTTTCAAGATGCGGACACTTGTCCATTTTCTAATAGTAGGAACTTGCCTTTTTTATTTTTTTTATTATCACATGCTACTAATAGCTTTTGAGATGATATCAATAATTATTATATTGAGCATGAATGTGTACGTGATCTTAATTCAGTAGCATATTAACTTTTCATAGGGTCAACAAAGCTTAATCTAACTCAATGCATTTAATCAACTTTCTTTCAAATATCATTTGGAACAAGATAAATAGAAGCTGAGATTATCACATATCTTATCCATCAATTACCCAGACCTCAGATCAAGATTAAGCTCCCCATGCATTTATTTTAATGTTCATTAATCCATTCTAAGACTCAAGAGAATTTATGCTTGAAGGCTAGGCATGTGGAAGAAATTAAGATAGAGCAACTATTCATTATTTCCATAGTAGAGTTATCTCCAAGTTCTTTTATTATTAACTACTTCTAAAGATTAAGAAAACGTAAACACACCTATTATACTATTATTATTACTAATTAAGAAAACTCACTTAAGGATAAAGTAAAGGAAGAAAATACTTAGCTAGATACATGGGGGTGCTCTCCCCCAAACTGGATGTTGATGTAGTCATTCACTCTTGTATATTAGATCTCATTCAAGCTTCCAAATCCTGCACAACTCAAATAGACAACAAAGCTCGTGGAATTGATTAGTCATTAGTAGTTGGTCACTCAAGCCTTAGTTGTCTGAAGCATGATTGATTCTAGATTGGATCATTAAATTGCAAGAATTCAATCAAGCCAATTTCTTCTAAGTTCTCAGATTCAAGAAAAACTTTCAAACGTTGACCATTTACCTTGAATATTTTACATGTATCATCCTAAAGTGTGACTACACTATGTGATGCGACTTCAATCACTTTGAATGGTCCTTCCCATTTCCTTTGAAGTTTTCCATGACCAAAGAGCTTCACTCTTGAATTGAATAGCAGAACTTTATCACCAGGTGCGAACTCCTTGTGCTTGATTCTCTTATCATGCCACCTCTTTGTCCTCTCCTTGTAGATCTAGGAATTGTGATAAGCTTTTTCTCTCCATTCTTCTAGCTCAGATATTTCCATCTGACGTTTCTTACCAGCCAAGTGGAGATCCATGCTCCATTTCTTGATTGCCCAATGAGCTCTGAATTCCAATTCAACAAGAAGGTGACATGTTTTTCCATATTGTTGACGGTAAGAATGACCCATTTTGTCACCATCAAAATATCATCAACAACCTTAGAATATAAGGAAGACAAGCATATCATGAGCATATTATATAAAATAACAAGTTCCACATGGCAATGAAGTATTTGATGCAGAATTAGTTGAAATGGAGAAAAGTGGGCTAGTGAGACCCACATAGTGGGTCGACCGACACTACTATGGGCCCACCAGCCTCCCACTCTGGCCATGATCCAGGAGAAGCACTCTCAAGTGATCCTCAACCCTTGGATCAACTTGTGCTTCCTCCCAACGGCTCATATTCACTTCACATGGATCCATGGGCCCACATCAAGGAAACAAACGTGACAAAACATCTCAGAAGGATCAAATGAACTCCATGACAAGTGGGACCACCCTCTAGAGGGAGGTGGTGGGACCAGACCCCTATAGGGGGTCGGCCGATACTCTATGGAGGCCATCACCCCCCATTTGGTCCCTAACTAGTGGAGTACCTTCTAGAAGGCTAAGGCAGGGCCCACACTCCATAGGGGGGTCGGCTGATACTCATGTTGCCCCTCCAAGCTCCTGCCGACTTTCCCACGGATTTAACACATGTTGGAGATCAGAGCCCTCCATTCTAAGGTGGTTCTAAGGCGGTGGATCCTAAGGCTCAAGATTGAAGCTCCCTGGATCGCTGATGTGGCACCGGAGTAGCTGGGAGTCTCTATGTGATTTTGGTAATTGAGTGACAACTTAGGTGAACTAACATATGTTTAAGTGAGATATGCACAGGAGGTTAGTTCACATGTGATTGTGTGATGAAGGAGCTTATTGCACATGAGACATGCCATGGAGTCATGTGATCAAGGTGGAGAAGATCAAGATGAGGCTTGGCTTGATGGACCGGTTGCAAGTGTGAAGGTCAAGCGGGTGATGCTTGGTGCCGATGGACCAACGCAATGGTGAAGAGCATGTGAGGTCAAGATCGATGAACCAATACGGTCACGTGATGATATGAAGTGGATCATATCACTTGGTGATAGGTTGGTGCATGTGTTGCATCAACATTGGCGAAGGAGATGGAATGGAATGCGCAAGGCAAAGGTATAACCATAGGGCATTTCATTTCACCGGTCATAGGTGTGTAGAGAAGTTTATGACCGGGTTTAGGATAGATAGCCGTACTATCAAGAGGAGCAAACTTATTTGCATATCGGTTATCTAGTGCCACCGTGAGCGATCTAACTTTGTGATACATTAGGATCGAGTGGCGCGGTAAGAGCAAGTGAAAATGCTTTGAAAATGATTGTGAAAATGCTAATAGACATGGACAAGGCGAAGAACACATTTGTATTAGCACATGAGAAGCAAGGAGAAAGAGACAGCTCGGTTTGGCTCGGGTGCGAGCTCCGGACGCTGGTTCGAACTAAGGCTGGGCGAAAAACTCGAAGCTCGTTAGCTCGCTCGGCTCGTGGCTGGCTCGGCTCGACTCGACTCGGTTCGTTAAGATAACGAGCCGAGCCAAGCCAAGGTTTTAGCTCGTTAGCTATAACGAGCCAACTCAAGCCAGCTCGCGAGCCAAATGAGCCACAATTTTTTTTTAAAAAACTAGCATAACTTATATTAATTTTTATATATTAGTATACTACAACATATATATTAACACATATTAATTTTTTATTCAATTTAAGACAGTTAGATATTTTATTTTTGTATTATTACTATTATCAAGTTTTAGATAAATGTAAATATTATATTTTGTGATTTTTTATATCTGGCTCGCGAGCTTAATGAGCTAGCTCGAGCTTTTAACGAGCCGAGCTAGCTCATTATCCTAACGAGCCTTAACGAGCCGAGCCTTAACGAGCCCAGCTGGCTCGTTATCTAGCTTTAGTCCGGACGCTAGGGCCGCTGATTCCGGACCATCGCGGATGCGTCCAGAAGCTAACCCTAGTGTGCCTATTCTGACTCAGAGGATCCGGACGCTGTTTGTCGTCCGGACGGGGACTCCGGACTAGCGTCTGAAGGTTTGGCCCTCTCTGGACCGTTTCTGTGTTGGGTCCAGACGCTTTATGCGGTCCGGACGCCAGGTTCCGGACACTGACCGGACTGGTTGAGCTCTCGGGGAGCTCTCTATGTTGCATCCGGATGCGACGTGTGATGGTCCGGAGTGGCACTTTTGTGCGCGTCCGGAGGCACGTGGCGGCGATCGCTGAGCGCGCGAACAGCTCTTTCAAACAGGAAGAAGGACCGGACGCGGGCGGCATGGTCCGGACCCGCACCGTTGAGTGAGTCTGGACCCTCTGTAGGAAGCCCATTGAGTGGGCAAAACGGCTAGTTTCATGGGGACGGCTATAAATAGCCCTTGGCCGGCCCTTGGGGTTGGTTGAGCACCTTGGGCATATTTTGCCTTTAGTGTGCTTGGTGAAGGAGCCCTCTAACTCAATTGTGCAAGCAATAGTGTGATTCTAATTGCGAGTGAGTGATCTCTAGTGCGTTGCTTTGAGAGATAGCTTCGTGTGGCACTAGGTGATCGTCTTGCAAGCCGGTGGTGCTTGTTACTCTTGGAGGTTGCCACCTCCTAGACGGCTTAGTGATTGTGGCTCCGTTGAAGCATGCAAGAAGCTTGTGCGTGGCTCCGGAGAAGAGCTTGTGAGGGGCATTGTACTCGCCTCGCGGGAGATCGCGAAGAGCAACTCTAGTTGAAGGTATCGTTGAGTGCCCTCATCTTGTGTTGGTTATGCGGCAACCCTTGAGGGGGTTAGGCGAGTGAGGCTTGTAAAAGGTCGTAAACCTCCAAGTGAGCGAGCCGATACAACGGGGACTAGCTTGGTGGCGACCAAGTGAATCTTGGGAGAAAAATCACCGTGTCAACCTTGTGTACATCTTCTCAATGGTTTGCATTCTCCAAATCTCTAGCTTGTATTTACTTTCATATACTCTTGCTAGTGAGTAGTTGTTGCTCTTGTAACTAGTTTAGCTTGTGTGGCTTGCCTAGTTACCTTCTAGCTTGTGTAGCTTAGAAGTAAGATCTTGAGTGACTAATTGGCTTGTGTATCCTTGTTAGTCACATTGCTTAATTTCTGTAGCTAAGTAAGTTGAGCTCTCTAGTTAGGCTTGTGTAGCCTTGCTATTGAGTGTTGCTAGTGAGCTTAGGTGCTTTGTGCTTTGCTTACTAGTATGTGTAGGAGCTCCCGATGTAATTAGAGTACTAGTTGCTTAGGTTTGTGTGACCTTGCAACCTAGACTTGTTTAAGTGAGCTTCCTAGCTTGGCACCTTAGTTATCATAATAGACATATTTGCTAGGTGCTAGAGTTATAGATAGAGGGGTGTAGTCTTGGCTAGACCGATAGTTTTAATTCTGCATTTGATTCGGTTAGCCATTGCGCTTAAGTTTTAGAAAAGACTATTCACCCTCCTCTAGTCCACCATCTCAACCCTACAGTAGCCCCTACTCCACCTAGAGCTCCCCTCTCATTCATGACTTATTGGAGAAACTACTTAGCTTAGCGGAGCTGTGCGGTAGTGTTATGCTAATTGGAGGAGAGTGAGGGTATTCTTCTGGAGAAAGCCCCAGATCTGTCAGGAATCTTCTCTGGAGTTGTACCTCAGCGGATGCGAATCTCTTGTAAGTTCATCACTTGTAAGTGATTCTTCCGAGTTCTTTATAGCATTTAATATTCTAAATCTAGTTTAGCTGTTATACAACTTTTCGCGTGTGTTCATCGCTTTACTCTGAGTAGAGTGCTTTAATCTTAGCCAAGGTTAAAGTAGTGAGATTAGTGTAGACGTGGTGTCTAAACTTAATCTTTCCTTTGTAAACCGCTTATCGCACGGATTGTTTGTGGTAGCTAGTAGGTGGTGACAACCCTATCTAGTCTTTGTATTCCACCACTTGTGTAAGATAAGTTCTTAAAAGGTAGGGCCTCAATACAACATGATGGCGCGGTCCGCTAGGAGTTTTACCTCTTACTGATCTATCCCATCGCCTCCTGCAAGAGAAGGGCTGATAAAGCCAGTATAACCAGTTTTACCTTGTTAGATATCTTTTCTATAGTGAACCTCTCAACCCAGTTATCATAGTCTCCCTTGTCTCATCATAGGACATAACCATATTCCTAGTTAATTCATTTCTCGTTCCCTGAGGAAAATATGATACTTGGAATATGTTGACACCAAAGTGGCAAACGGATAAAATACCGTAAGCGTACGGTAGTCAAGTGTAGCCTTCACCGGGAGTATTCCAGGTATCGTATTTTCCTCAGGGAACGAGAAGTGAGTTAACTAGGATTATGGATATGTCCTATGATGGATCAAGGGGGACTATGATAACTGAGTTGAGAGTTCGATATAGCAAAGATATCTAACAAGGGATAGCTGGTTATACTGGCCTTATCGGCCCTTCTCTTGCAGGAGGCGATGGGATAGATCAGAAAGAGGGCAAAACTTTAACCGGACCGTGCATTGTATTGAGGCCCAACCTTTTAAGAACTTATCTTACACATGTGGTGGAATACGAGGACTAGATAGGGATGTCACTTCCTACTAGTTACCATAAACAATCTATGCGATAAGAGGTTGAAGGACCGAGAACGGCGACCACAGGGGGGGGGGTGAATGGGAGCCTCAAATTTCTCTCGAAATATTCGGGCCACTCTTCCAAAAAACCAAACCCAGTTGATGGGTGCTCACCGGCAGTGGAGAGAAACTCGCCGGAAACCCCAAAACGTAGGTTCTCAACCCCTAGGGAAAAGAGGCAAGAACCTAGGTAAAACGGGCGAAAACAGCGACCGTCGCACCACTTGGTCAAGACCACCAGACCATAGCACAAGGTCCGGAGCCTTGGTCCGACGCTGCTCAGCCAACCACCGGGCCCGGTCCGACGCCTGGTCCGACGGTTTCTGCTCCTGACTCAAACGCACATATTATGCACCCTAGCTCCGGACGACTTGCTCCGGACTAGTCCGATGCTACCGTCGGACCAAGGAGCACTGGTCCAGTGCAATTCCTTCCTCAGCCAAAACTTACATAGTAAGCACCCGACCTCCGGACCAGACTGTCGGACGGCACCGTCGGACTATGCACATTGGTCCGACGCGTGTCCGATTCCCTCAGCAGGACCACCGGACCAATGTGGTATGGTCCGGAGCCAAAGAACAGAGTGGTCCGGAGGGTGGTCCGAAGCCCTTTGCTGCTTGACACGGTCACTGGTCAAGACCAGCGAACCACTCGCTATGGTCCGGAGCTTAGGGTGAGTCGTCCGGAGAGTGGTCTGACGCTCCCACGCAGAAACTCTGCACCCTACGAAAAACAAATTCACTTCGTCAAATCTTCCCAAAGCTCAACCAAATGATCACCAACTGCAACCAAACTTTGTAGGCATGATCCTAGTATAGTTGGGGAGCTATCCCGAAGAAATCATTGCTCAATTTGGCTTAGGGCAACGGGGGGAGAAGAGATTTGGGGAAAGGCTCAAGAACTAAGAACTCCGCAAAGAAATCGCCCGATCTATGTACTCGTGAGGTTTGAGGAGAAACCCTTCGGTGCAAAGATGCTCCTCACGATTACGGACAACTTATTTCAAACGGATTTGCAAGAGCTTCTCCATACAAGGAGAAATCATCTCGAGAACAAAGAGGGAGCAAAAGCAAAACGCGAAGAACACAAGCAAAACGGGGACACGATCAAGAAAACGAAACCACCATGGCTTACGGGGGTTACGGCCTCTGATTCCTCGGAACAAACTCAAGTTCTAACAGAGGTTGGTGAAATCAACCTAGGGATCTCATGAACTAGAGAGAGGGTAGAGATAGAGAGTTGGGGCAAATGATTAGGGTTCAACAGATGGGATGAGGATACCCCTTCATCCCATATTTAACAGGGCTTTGGCCATTTCCAAAAGACCCCCTAGATACATGAGTGAACTACCTATCCTAAGCATTGCAGTCCAAGCTCCAGAAAATATCTTCCTCGATTTGAGTGGACGGCCCCGCTTCCTGTCGGGAGTTGTCGTCGCCTTGACGCAACCTCCAGGATTTCGCCACATGCCATCCCCGCTTCCTTGGAAGCTCCGCCTAGGTTTTGAGGCCCAAACCCAGGAAACCCACCACCGGTATCTTTGGGCTCAACTACTGAACCTCGAGTTTTGAGGCCCAAACTCGGAAACCGTCCTCGGATGGTTTTGAGGCCCAAACCACCAAACCGCTCAACTCGAGCCACCTTGTCTTCGCCCGGTTGGACTCCGAGTCCCATGAGCCTCCGCTCGTCCCGCTCGTCCACCGTCTTGACTCGGTCGACTTGGTCTACCTCCATGTCTTCTCGCACTTGCCGGTGCCAAGTACTAGCCACCACAGCTAGTCCCCCGGCGCCCTTGGTCCCTCAGTCCGAGCCCCGCTTCCGCCCTTCACCGCTCTCAGTCCATCGGCACAGCAAGCCTCTACTTGACCTTCTCCACGCCATTGACCACTGTCACTAGGCATAGCACCTGCACACCACAAGCCGATAGACAAGCACACACATGCTTTCGCAAGAGGTTAGAAGTAAACGCTCAAACTGAAACACTCACGTGTTGGTCAATCACTCATCATCAAAACTGAACATTCATGAGTACTTATCTACCATGTGTTCGCAATCTCCCCCTTGATGAGTGCATTGTCAACACAAGTGCATTTCAGATTTGAGCCACAAGGTAAAGCTTTCCAAATGACCAAAAAGCTAAGAAAGCCAAAACGGGGTCACTTGAGAGAAGCGAAGCGATTCCAAAACTTGGTTCCCAAAGACATGGGCAACGGCTCGACGCAACCAAACAAAACAATGCTAGCCCTCAAGAAGAGGCAGAAAACAGGCTCAACACCGCTAGCAAGTCCAAGAAGCCAATCACAGCTCTCAAAGGTCAGAACACCAATTGAAACACTTAGGGAGCTCAAAAGATACCAATTAAAACACCTTAATGCTCAAAGAGCCATAGAAACCTGTCGAAGCCAACAAAGCAAGCTAGACCCTCCCCCTGGGAACATACACACTCAAGATACCAAGAAAGGATGAAAAGAGCCAAGTACGCAAAAGAGATACCAATAGAAGGACCAAAGCCCAAAAGGCCACAAATTCCAATATCTCCCCCTTGACTAATGCAAGTATGAAAATGCACCATTTTCTCCCCCTTGGTTGAATATAAATGAAATGCAACATTCCCCCCCTTGGTGACACATGCAGCTCATCAAAGCTCAAAAACTCAAAGAGATAGCCACAAATGCTATGAAATGCAAACTGAATGCAAAAGCTTCATACATAGAGCTAAGACAATGAATAGATGCTCTAAGTGATGTGATCCTATGAGAATAGGAAAAGCTCTATGTGCCCAACAAAGACTCAAGTTGAACTTAAAATCACTTTAGAAGCTATTTTAGAGAGTATTAAATGTGAGAGCAGAGAAAGGGTATCACCTCCTAGAGACAACTAGACATGGCAAACAAGATAGGATCTATCTCAAAGCAATCTCATGTATAGCAAGTAGAACTATCCCTAGCAAAGTTCATACAACAAGCCAATGACCCAACTGAAAGAATTTTTCAATTTTCAGAGTTTTGCAGCCAAATTTCAGTTTTAGGCACATTTCATGTTGTATGTGAGTGGTTGTAAGCAAGGTGATGCCACTTACCAACCGAGCGAAGTCAAAGGACTTGACACACCGGTTTCGGTCATACACGACACCGCTCAAGTTCCACCCATATGGGAAGCAGTCTCGAACACACGGTGAAGTGCTCACAATGCAAACCCAACTCGATCTTTCCAATTCAAAATTCAGAGAGCAATTTGATTTTAGATCAATTTTAAGCATGGTGCTCAAAGGAAGTGAATGAAACAATGAAGAGTCATAGTTATAAGCTATATACAAGGCAGCCAAGAAGGATCTTCAAAAGCCTACACATGCTAGTGCCATTTCAGAGGTGACATGGGGAATTAATTTCAGTTTTAAAGCTTTTCTAACTTAGTTCTATTGCATATCAAGAGATCAAAGAGAGTCTAAGTTAGGCAACACCATAGACACATAAAGCACCTCAAACAAAACATAGATTCATTATATCAGCTATAGGTATGAAGCTTAAAATGAACTATGTCACAAATGCAAATGAGATGCAAAATGCAAACTGACACCAATTAACAACTAAAATGACACCAAAAGAAAGAAAGTAAAAGAAAAGCTAAATAAGAACCAAAAAGAACTATGATACACAAAGAGCTTCCCTCAACTAAAAGGGGAAGGAAACACCCAACTCGCCCCGAAGGCAAGAAAACACAGCTTGATCCAAAGGTTTTGTGAGAATATCCGCAAGCTAGATGTGGGTCTCGACATGCCGGAGGTCTGTGTCGCCCTTCTCGTAGTGATCTCGCAAGAAGTGAAAGCGAACATCAATGTGCTTGGTCTTAGAGTGAAGCACGAGATTTTTGGCCACACTAATTGCACTCGTGCTATCGCAAAGCAGAGGCACCCTAGTAAGCACAAGACCAAAATCCTTCAAAGTGACAATCATCCAAATCAACTGCGAGCAATAGCTAGCCGCAACAACGTACTCAGCTTCACACGTCGACTTTGCCACGCTAGACTGTTTGCGAGAAGACCAAGACACAAGAGAAGACCCGAGAAACTGACAAGTCCCAGAAGTGGTCTTCCGATCAAGACGGCAACCGGCAAAATCGGCATCAGAATAACCGCAAAGCACAAGAGAAGAAGAGGTGGAAAACCAAAGACCAAATTCAGGAGTGAGGCGCAAGTACCTCATGATGCGTTTCACCACCTGCTTGTGCGAAGTCCGTGGGGACGCCTGAATGCGTGCACACAAGTAGACATCGAACTGAATGTCCGGTCGGGTCGCCGTCAGGTACAAGAGCGACCTGATCATGCTTCAGTACTCCATTTGGTCCACCGCCTCTCCTTCCTCATCCGCATCCAAGGCAGTTGTAGTTGACATGGGCGTTGAAAGAGGCTTTGCCTCACCCATGTCAAACTTCTTCAAGATATCCTTCGTGTATTTGCCTTGGTGCACAAACGTCCCTTCCCGGGTTTGCTTTATTTGCAACCCGAGAAAGAAGGTCAACTCTCCCATCATACTCATCTCAAATTCCCTGCTCATAAGATCTACAAACTTGGCAACAAGAGCATGAGAAGAACCACCAAAGATGATATCATCCACGTATATTTCGACTAAGAGAGTGTCTTTGCCTTGCTTGAGGAGAAACAACGTCTTATCTACCGATCCCATTTTAAAACCCTTAGCAAGCAAGAAGGTTTGCAATCTATCATACCATGCTTTAGGGGCTTGTTTCAAACCATACAAAGCTTTGTGAAGTTTAAAAATATGGTTTGGAAACTTGGGATTTTCGAAACTAGGAGGTTGTTTAACATAAACTTTCTCTTCTATGTAGCCATTTAAGAAAGCACTTTTAACGTCCATTTGAAAAAGTTTTAAACCCTTAGAAGCCGCAAAAGCTAGAAGGATTCTAATGGCTTCTAAACGAGTTACGGGAGCAAAGGTTTCCTCATAGTCTATTCCCTCCTTTTGACAAAAACCTTGAGCTACCAACCTAGCCTTGTTGCGCACTACCACCCCATCCTCACTTTGTTTATTTTTGAAAACCCATTTGGTACCTATGGGGTGGCAACTAGGTGGTGGAGGAACTAAGAACCAAACGCGATTTCGCTCAAAGTTTTCTAACTCCTCATGCATGAAATTAACCCAATCTAGATCCATCAAAGCGTGTCCAAGATCCCGGGGCTCAAAAGAAGCAACAAAAGATGAATGAGCAAAGTGAGAGAGATAGGACCTAGACCGCGTGACTCGACGGTCGATGTCGCCGATGATGTTCTCCGGCGGGTGCTGCCGCTGGATGTGGCGGGGAGCCTGCCTGGACGAAGTGACCTCCCCCTCAACAGTAGCTAGAGCTCCCTCATGTGCAACGGGCACCGACTGAGGAAACTGCTCGAATGACCCCCATGTAGAGGAAGTACTCGGATCGGGACTGTGAGCCGAAGTGGAGGTCGCAGGGTCGACGGGGGCAGCCGATGGAGTCAGCTCGGGATCACCCCATCGGCATCGTCCTGCTCCTCCTCCACAAAGATGCTAGTGTTCACCTCATCATCACCTACAAGCTCAAAAGCGGTGGAAATACAGGGCATAGTTTCATCGAAGGTAATCTCACAAGTCTCCACTCGGTTAGTCTCAAGGTTAAGTGCACGATAAGCACGAGAGTGAGTAGAATAACCAAGAAAGATACCGTTAGAAGACCGTGATTCAAATTTGTCCAACTTACCGCCCTTTTTGAGGATGAAGCACCTGCACCCAAACACCCATAGGTGACTTACCTTGGGTGGTCTCCCAAATCGCAGCTCATAAGAAGTCTTCTTGAAAGCTCGGAGAAAAATGCAATTGGAAACATAGCAAGCAGAACTGAGTGCTTCGGCCCAATACCGCCTTGGAGTCATATGCTCATCGAGCATCGTCCTGGCCATCTCAACAAGGGTTCGATTATTGCGCTCAACAACATCGTTCTGCTGGGGAGTGTGAGGTGAGGAAAACTGGTGATCGAGACCCAAGGAAGAGCAAAGAGTTGCAAAGTGAGCATTCTTGAATTCTGTGCTATTGTCACTGCGGATAACTCTCATAGAATTCTTAGGTAGCTCATTTTGCAATCTCAAAATCAGATCTTGAACAAGTGGAAAAGCCTCATCCTTACTCTCCAAAAAGAACACCCAAGAGTACCTCGAGTAGTCATCAACGACTACAACAACATACCACTTCCCTCCCTCTGACCTAACCCGAGCTAGACCAACTGTGTCCATGTGTAAGAGCTCGTCGGATCGAGTGGTCATGATCTCATTCACAGGAGGATGGGAGGCGACAACCATCTTGCCATGCCTGCAAGGATGGCAAACCAAGTCCTTCTCGAACTTTAGCTTTGGCAATCCTTGGATAAGGTCCATTGAGCTAAGCCTTGCAAGCAATTCAAAACTCAAATGTCGCAAACTCCTATGCCACTTCCAAAGCTCGGAGGAAGAACCGACAAGTAGACAACGAGAAGGTCCAGAAGAGATAGTAAAATCCACTAGAAAAACCTTCCCGAAGGGCAAAATCCGGCAAACAAGATCACCATGAGAGTCCAAAATCTTAGACAAGTTTGGCTTAAAGCTCACTTCAAAACCGTCTTCAAGGAGTTGTGAAACCGAGAGAAGGTTAAAATGCAAATTCACAACAAAAGCAACATCCTTGAGGACAAAAGAAGAGTTCACTTGGATAGACCCTCGGAAGACAACCTTACCTTTACTCTTGTCCCCGAATGTAATGTACTCATTGTGGTGCACGGGGTCGAGGCTGGAGAACCACTTGGCACTTCCGGTCATATGGCGTGAGCACTCGGAATCCACAAGCCAAGTCTCCTTCAGTCCTCCTTCCTACATCAATAAAAAGACATAGGGTGAGAAAACGGACCAACACTAGGGTTAGTAAATTGTGAAGGATACCAGTGTTGTCCCACTTGCCTAAAGAATGGGTTAGGAGAAAAACCAAACATCTCCTGCCCCACGGGGGAATAGCGATCACCACGATAGGGAAAACATGGTCCGCTAGTGAAGGGTGGAGTAAAGCCACCACCACGAGGCCCGTAGTCGTATGGGTCACGATCGGTACCACGCCGGGCACGACCACCATGTGGTCTCGCCTCCTGAGGCCTAGCACCTTGAGGAATTGCACCTCTAGGTCTAGAAGCGCGCCTCTGAACTTCCGGTTCACGCACCCCAACTCGTGGGTGGTACATGTCCCGATTGTTCAAATCAACTTGTCGTCGATCATCTCTCTTCCTCCTAAAGCAAAACCCAGCCAAGTGTCCATCCCTCTCACAATACTCACAATGGTACCTCACCGCACTCTTGGTAGGCACTCTCTTGTTGGGTTGGGTGGCTCTAGTTTTCTTAGGAAGGGGATCACTAGAGATGTCGGGCATTGTGTCAAGTGGGTTGCGAAGATGGTTTGGTTTGACAATCCAAACTTGCTTCTATGGAGTGGTTTTGGGTGGCTCTTCAAACACACCATCTCTCATAGGAAACTTGTAGGGGTCGGTAGGCTTAGGTGAAGTGATCTTGGTAAGCTTGGGTGTTATGGTGGGTTTTTCACTCTCGCTCAAACCACTGCACTCACCGATCTTACCGAACAAGCTATCGTCCTTCCTACCTATAGCAAAGCTTACTCCTGTGCTGCCAACCCGCTTGCATTGGCTAAGCAACATCCCCAACTGCGGCTCTCGGCAAGACACCCAGCTCAAGATGGACCGAAGGTATGTGTTTTCTTCCTCGGTACACATCTTGTCGTGTCTGCACGACGCGATCTCAAGCTCCAAAGCCTCAAAGCGATCTAACTCTCTAGTGCTATCTGAGCTGACCTTCTCTAACACAGTGATCCTATCATCCTTCTATGCCAGCTCATAATGCAAGCCTAGGCCAGACTTGCACGCACCAAGTAAGCTAGGCCTAGCCTTCAGCTCACTGACCTCCTCAAGTAGAGTGCCATACTTGTCCTGGAGAGTGACAAGATCAGACATGTGAATGGCGCAAGCATCACACTCTACCTCCTCGGTAACCACCACCGACGCCTTAGCAAATCCAGATCATGAAGCGCGCTAAGGTATTTCGCCTTAAAATCGTTCCTCTCACAAGCGGCACGCTTGAGCAAAGCATCCTGACTCATCATGGTGTCGTTCAGGGACTCAAGCTCGAGAGAGGGATTCTATGGTGGGTGATACCTCGGGTGTGTCGGAGTCGTAGTCGGAGTCATCCTGCACCTGTCAACCTTGCCTTCTTCAATCGCCATGGTGCAAAAGCCACCATGCTTGGCGGCGGCGTAGAAGGATAGGCCATTGAACTTGTCGTCAACCTTTCCCTTCGACTCATCATCCCTTGAAGAAACACCTCCGTCGGAGGAGGCATCGATGTCGCTGAGGGAGGCGAGGAAGGCTCGGTGCTTGGCCTTCACCTTGTCGATCACCTTCTTCGAAGACCTTCGGTTGTATCCGCCCTTGGGCTTGTGCTTGTCCTCAAAGTGGTGCTCGCACTTGTCATTACGCTTGGTGAAGTCACCCGCAGCTTTCTTGGGGCAGTTTGCGATTAAGTGATCCTCATCACCGCAACGGTAGCACCCCTTGGCCGAGCCACCACGTCGTCGGTTCAAACGGTTGTTGTGAAACCGTGAGAACCTAGTGATGACTAGGGCCAGCTCGTCATCTCCAAGAGCCTCCACTTGCTCCTCTATCACAGAAATCAAAGACAAAGCGAACAAAGAGTGTGAAGGGTCAGAGGAGGAAGAAGACGTACCGCCGGGGCCAGAAACCAACGCCATAGATGGTTTCGACGGGTTTTCAAGCTTGACCCGGGTCCTGTAGTCAATCTCCGAGGACTTGAGCTTGCTGAACAGCTCGTCCACGGTCAGGGCATCATATCCCGGTGACACCTGAATGGCAGCCACCTTCATTTCCCACACCTTCCGATCAAGAGCATGCAAAAGCTTGATAGCCATCTCATGATCATCATAAGGCAAGTTGGCTCGATTAGCACACATCTTGTTGACGATAGATTGGAAGCGAGTGAACATCCCGTCAACAGATTCGTCGGACAACTGAACAAAGTTCTCATACTCTCTACGATACGTGTCGAAGAGTCTGGACTTGATCTGAGGGTTGCCCTCATGATATCTCAAAAGTGTTTGCCAGATCTCCCGTGCTGTAGCGAGACTCAAAACTCGCTCAAACTCAGGAAAAGACAAACAAGAGAAGAGAATGCTACGGCCTCTTGCGTTTGACGCATGTTGCGTGATTTGGACCTCGGTAATCCGAGCGTCAAGAACCACATAGTCCTCATTCTCACAAATCTCCCAAAACTTCGTATCAAGCCCATGGAGGTAAGCGGACATGCGCACCTTCCAATAGGAAAAGTTGGTTCCATCGAAGTAAGGAGGTTTACCAGCACCTCGCTCCATGTCGCCTTCGCGGATCAAGAACCGTGTAAGGTGGATTGATCCTTAACCGGCTTTGATACCAATTGAAGGACCGAGAACGGCGACCAGAGGGGGGGTGAATGGGAGCCTCAAATTTCTCTCGAAATATTCGGGCCACTCTTCCCAAAAACCAAACCCAGTTGATGGGTGCTCACCGGAAGTGGAGAGAAACTCGCCGGAAACCCCAAAACGCAGGTTCTCAATCCCTAGGGAAAAGAGGCAAGAACCTAGGTAAAACGGGCAAAAACAGCGATCGTCGAACCACTTGGTCAAGACCACCGGACCATAGCGCAAGGTCCAGAGCCTTTGTCTGACGTTGCTCAACCAACCACCAGACTAGTCAGACGCCTGGTCCGACGGTTTCTGCTCCTAACACAAACGCATAGAGTATGCACCCTAGCTCCGGACGACTTGCTCCGGACTAGTCCGATGCTACCGTCGGACCAAGGAGCACTGGTCCGGTGCAATTCCTTCCTCAACCAAAACTTACACAGTAAGTACCCGACCTCCGGACCAGACTGTTGGACGGCACCGTCGGACTATGCACACTGGTCCGACGCGTGGCCGATTCCCTCAGCAGGACCACCAGAGCAATGTGGTATGGTCTGGAGCCAAAGAACAGAGTGGTCCGGAGGGTGGTCCGACGCCCTTTGCTGCTTGACATGGTCACTGTTCAAGACCACCGGACCACTCTCTATGGTCCGGAACTTAGGGTGAGTTGTCCGGAGAGTGGTCCGATGCTCCCACACAAAAACTCTGCACCCCGCGAAAAACAAATTCACTCCGCCAAATCTTCCCAAAGCTCAACCAAATGATCACCAACTGCAACCAAACTTTGTAGGCATGATCCTAGTACAGTTAGGGAGCTATGCCAAAGAAATCATCGCTCAATTTGGCTTAGAGCAACAGAGGGAGAAGAGATTTGGGGAAAGGCTCAAGAACAAAGAACTCTATAAAGAAATTGCCCGATCTACATACTCATGAGGTTTGAGGAGAAACCCTTCGGTGCAAAGATGCGCCTCACGATTACGAACAACTTGGTTCAAACGGATTTGCAAGAGCTACTCCCTACAAAGAGAAGTCATCTCGGGAACAAAGAGGGAGCAAAAGCAAAACGCAAAGAACACAAGCAAAACGAGGACACGATCAAGAAAACGAAGCCACCATGGCTTACGGAGGTTACGGCTTCCGATTCTTCAGAACAAACTCAAGTTCTAAGAGAGGTTGGTGAAATCAACCTAGGGATCTCATGAACTAGAGAGAGAGTAGAGAGAGAGAGTTGGGGCAAATGATTAGGGTTCAAGAGATGGGATGAGGATACCCCTTCATCCCCTATTTAACAGGGCTTTGGCTATTTCCCAAAGACCCCCCTAGATACATGAGTGAACTACCTAACCTAAGCATTGCAGTCCAAGCTCTAGAAAATATCTTCCTCGATTTGAGTGGATGGCCCCGCTTCCTGCCGGGAGTTGTCGTCGCCTTGACGCAACCTCTAGGATTCCACCACGTGCCATCCCCGCTTCCTTGGAAGCTCCGCCTAGGTTTTGAGGCCCAAACCAAGGAAACCCACCACCAGTAGCTTTGGGCTCAACTACTGAACCTCGAGTTTTGAGGCCCAAACTCGGAAACCGTCCTCAGATGGTTTTGAGGCCCAAACCACCAAACCGCTCGACTCGAGCCACCTTGTCTTCGCCCGGTCGGACTCCGGGTCCCATGAGCCTCCGCTTGACCCGCTCGTCCACCGTCTTGACTCGGTTGACTTGGTCTACCTTCATGTCTTCTCGCACTTGCCGGTGCCAAGTACTAGCCACCACAGCTAGTCCCCCGGCGCCAGTGGTCCCTCAGTCCGAGCCCTGCTTCCGCCCTTCACCGCTCTCATTCCATCGGTACGACAAGCCTCTACTTGACCTTCTCCACGCCATTGACCACTGTCACTAGGCGTAGCACCTACACACCACAAGCCGATAGACATGGACACACATGCTTTCGCAAGAGGTTAGAAGTAAACACTCAAACTGAAACACTCACGTGTTGGTCAATCACGTATCATCAAAACTAAACATTCATGGGTACTTATCTACCATGTGTTCACAACGGTTTACAAAGGTAAGATCTAGCCTAGACACCATATCTACACTTATCTCAGAGCGAAGCGATGAACAAGCATGAAAAGTTGTATAACAGCTAAACCAGATTTAAAATACTAAATGCTATAAAGAACTCAGAAGAAGTCACTTACAAGTGCTAAACTTACAAGAGACTCGCATCTGATGAGGAAGAACTCCGGAGAAGATTCCCGACAGGCCCGGGGCTTTCTCCAGTAGACTTCCTTCACTCTCCACCAACCAGGATAGCACTACTAGAGAGCTCTGCTAAGAGACTAAGGAGTAGTGTTTCTCCAATGAGGCATGACTGATAAGGGAGCTCTAGGGTCTATTTATATCTAGAGGTGGAGTAGGGGCTACTCCGGTGCCACGTCAGCGATCCGCGTCACCTCCAGCAGCCACCGTAGGATCCAACCGACTTTAGAACCGTCATAGGATGGAAGGTGGTGATTTCAACCATGTGGGAATGAGTGAGGCGGTTGAGGGAGGTGAAACCGCCATAGGGGCGGTCGGCCGACCCCCCTACTGGCATGTGGGTCCCCCCTGCTCCTTTTAGGTGGTGGCCCACTGGTCAGGGACCTAGTGGGGGCTTGTGGGGCCCACCTATAGGTTGGCCAACCACCTATAGGGTACTGTGGCCCACCTATGCCTTCTGGCTGCTGGTCCCACTTGTCATATGTGCTAGATGTCAGTTCTGGGTTGATTGTCACGCTTATCTCTTTGATGTGGGCCCATGGATCCTTGTGATGCAAATCTGAACCGTTGGGAGGAAACACACTTGGATCCAAGGGGTAGAAAGTGCTCTAGAGGGTGTAACATAGATCATGGGGGCTTGGGATGCCTAGTAGCCCCACAGGGTGGTCGGCCGACCCCCTAAGTGGGCCCACTAGCTCCCAAATGTCCCCATTTGTCATTACCTACATCAAATAGTCATGGAACATGTGGAACTAGTTATTTGGCACAATATGTTCAGGCTATGCTTGTTTTCCTTCGATTATGAGGATGTTGATGGTATTTTGATGGTGATAAAATAGCTCATATTTACCGTCAACAAGATCCCCCATACTTACCTCTTTGCTCGTCCTCGAGTAAAGGTTAAAGATGACAAAACCATGTTATTCAAAGTATAAAGCAAGTATAAAGATTTACTCAAGACATTTTGGCATACCAATGGGATATGTGGTATTGGCTAACATATATTCTTGAGAAGTTGAGAAATGGAACAGTTCTTCAAGGCAAACTCATCTTCCCAAATCATATTTTAGTACTTGGAGTTTTTGATAATTTTTTCAAAAGAAATCTCATAAGTCAACTTACTCCTTTTATAGCACTCTTAGTCACTCAAAGTTTATGATTCCTTACCAAGGCATAAAGAGGTTTCCTTCTTTTGTATCTCCCTATTTCTAGATGGCTTATCTGGAGCTTAGGTAGGGATAAACAGTGTAGCAAACTTGCATCACTTATATTGTAAAGCCAAAACAAGGATCCAAGGAGAAGAACATCATAATCCTAGATCAAGATGTGCATGTGTGTGGACAATAGTATTGGACTAACATGCACTCCTTAACTTTGCATATGATCTCTCTAACTTTAGGATTACTTGAGACATGACCATCATGATAATAATAATTTTTTTAAATAGTGAGCTTTGCTCATCATCATTTTTCATTTATGATAGCCATATCGGTTTTTGAAGAATTTTGGAAGAGATCATATCATTCATTTATAGAGTATTTATTGGATGAACATGGATCATGTAAATGAAAGGCATGTTTTTGCGTACTTCCAGTGTAGAAGCAGCGAAAATATGTGGCGTGCACATGATCTTGATCTTTGAATTATGACATAATTCTTCAACAAGGGTCAAAAGGTTTGTCCAAACTCAAAGTAATTACAAGAAGCATTTGAGGAAGGTTTTGAACATGCATAAGTATTTATGGCTTTGGTAGGATTTTTCTCACTATAGAGGAGTAGTGACATTATGGTTTTATGACATTTTCAAAAATTAATCTCCAAGAACTTTAAATAGAAAGGGTATGAATCATGAGTCGAGACTATATCACATTAATCAACAACTTAGTCCATATGATCTTCCTAACAAAGATATTTCCCACTAGCATAAGCAAAAAGCAAGAATTTGTCTTTATGACGCTTTTACCCTTTAAACATCATAGATCATGTCACCTTTTCAAAATTTTAATTTTGGATGCGATCTTCTTGTTTTATTCAATATTAAAAGGAAATTAAACTAAGTGATGAATTTCATGAAGAAATTTATTTTTTATTTCATTTTTATTTTTGAAAGTAAAATGAGTAAACAAAATGAAAAAGTATACAAGAAAGGAGAGAGATGTGGCAGACCAGTCTGAATAGACGTTTGAAGTCGAAAGATGCTTGCTGGTGGGCCCGGGCCCTATAGGCACGGTCGACCGACTGCCCCTTGGGGCCGTTTGGCCACTTCGAACTCTGCATTCAGATCCCTTACCTCTGAATATTGCTTTGCTCTGTCTGTTCTGAATTTTGGCCTCCAAAGTGCATCGGCCGATGCACAAAAGTGGTCGTTTCGGTCCAACTTTTTAGTGGAACGTGTCATGGATGTGTACAACATGATTCAGTGGTCGATCTGGTGTTTTGACATGTTGGAGTGTCGACCGACCTCCCCCATACTTATTTCGGGGCATGCTGAATTCAGTGACAGAGACACATCAAATGCAGGGGTTCTGTTGGGCAAAATACCAGCAGAACCAAACTTTTTGTTCAATTCAAAACTTCTTAGGCACGTGCTACAACAATGAATGGAAAATAAATGAATAAATCTAAGTGCCTAACTTATTGGTGGAACTAGTGATCTATGGAGATGGAGGGGCAAAGAGATCCTCTCTCTTGATTGCCTGGGCCAAACGCTTGATCTTCGCATTGGTGCTAATGCGAAGATCATTAAAGCTGTCCTTTAGATCCAAGTGTGCCATTCTCTCCTCTGCTGCCCGCTCTGCTAACTTCGTATTGTTCTCCATAAGCCTAGCGACTATGCAAAGCAGCTTCTCCATGCCACTTTCTTCATCTACATCCTTGAAGTGCCCTGAAGGGCCGGAGATGGACGGCGGGTTGCTAGTTCGCCGGACTGACTTGCGAGACTCCTCCGTCTCAAGGGATCTGCATGTCTCCCTTCGCTCCTCGGAGGTGAGAGGAGGGATAAGCACCTTGCCTATCCCCCACCATGAGCCCTCTAGAGGCGCATCCATGGCAGTGTCGATGGCGAGTATGAGTGGGTGTAGCCCGTGCTTGTGTCACCGTCGGTGGAGGAGACATGAACCTTCTTTTCCCCCAATTGACCGGTGGTTGGCCTTTTGGGAGTCACGGAATGCGTCGGCGGCGTGGACGCGCGAGTTGAGCGGAGGCTCATGGGACTCGGAGTCCGACCGGGCGAAGACAAGGTGGCTCGCGTCGAGTGGTTTGGTGGTTTGGGCCTCAAAACCATCCGCTTCGGTTTCCGAGTTTGGGCCGCAAAACTCGGGGTTCGGTAGTTGAGCCCAAAGCTACCGGTGGCGGGTTTCCTAGGTTTGGGCCTCAAAACCTAGGCGGAGCTTCCGAGGAAGCGGGGATGGCACGTGGTGGAATCCTGGAGGTTGCGTCGAGGCGACGGCAACTCCTGGCAGGAAGCGGGGCCATCCATTTGAATGAGTGGCTGGGAGTTACCGACTTGGATTACAATGTCTTAGGGCTAGGTAATTTGGTTTTGTATCTAGGGGGGTTTTGGGAAATAGCCAATGCCCCGTTAAATAGAGGATCGGTATCCTCATCCTCATCTCTCGCATTACTCTCATCTCCCACCTATTCCTAGGTTTTCCCTTCCCTAGCTTCTTCTTGCTTGAGATCCACCGTGTCACCGGTGTAAGAACTTGTGATTGTTGCGAGGAATCGGAGGTCGTAACCTCCGTAAGCCATGGTAGCCTCGATTTCATGATTGTGTCCCCGGTTTGCTTGTGTTCTTCCCGATTTGCTTTTTTCTCTCTTTTTCCCGAGATGATTTCTCTTTATTGAGAGTAGCTTTGCAAAATCGACTTGAACCAAGTTGTTCGTAATCGTGAGGAGCTTCTTTGCACCGAAGGAATTCTCCTCAAACCTCACGAGTGCGTACATCGGGCAATTTCTTTGTGGCGTTCTTCGTTCTTGTCTTTCTCCCCCAAATCCATGTGTTCTCGTTTACCCTCTCCCAATTGAGTGATGATTTCTTCGGGATAGCTCCCCAACTGCACTAGGATCATGCCTACAAACTTTGGTTGCAGTTGGTGATCATTTGGTTGAGTTTTGGGAAGATTTGCCGGAGAGAAGTTCGTTTTCGCGGGGATCTATTTTCTGTCTGTGAGCGTCAAACCACTTTGCCCTAAGCTCCGGACCATTGCAAGTGGTCTGGTGGTCTTGACCAGCTACGTGTCAAGCAGTGAAGGGCGTCGGATCACCCTCCGGACCTCTCTGTCTTAAGCTCCGGACCATTGTCCATTGGTCCGGTGGCTCTATCCTAGAGGCTGCTCGACGCGTCGGACCAGGCACATTAGTCCGACGGTAAGCGTCGGACCAGAGTCCGGAGGTAGGGTGCTTGTTGTGCTTTTTGCTCTGTGGCGAGTGTAAGCACTGGACTACTTTTCATAGTCCGACGGTGAGCGTCGGACTAGTTGTCCGGAGCCTAGGCTCTCACTGGATGTTCTCTGTGTGAGCACCGGACTTCCGAAAGAGGGCGTCGGACTAGTCCGAAGGTGCCCTGGTGTGCACCGGACTAAAGGCACCGAACCACTTCCATTGGTCTGGTGGTCTTGACTGAGGTAGTCCGGAGCCTCTGTTGGTCGCTGCTTTCTTCCGTCTCTGTTATGGTTCTCCGGGTTCGTAGCTAGCTCCGCTGTGTTCCTAGGACATCTCCTAGAACATCCACCCACTTGTGGGTCGTGAGCCTAGTTCTTGCTTCGGGTCGTGCTTGGGACAAGGGTCAAGATCTTCCGAAAGGAATTTTTATTTGGCTCCAATTCACCCCCCCCCTCTGGTCGCCGTTTCCGGTCCTTCACACTATTAGCACAAATTATGAACATCTTTTACATAGCTAAAATGGTGCCACTAATCCAAGGATCAAGGATAAAACAAACACATCATGAGCATTCTTTATCAAATAACTAGTTCCACATGTCCATGAGTGTTTGAGTGCAGGAATGAACAAATGGAGCAAAGGAGAGCCATATGGGACCACCATGCTCTCTCATGTCGACCATGATCCAAGAGAGGCACTCTAGAGTAGAATCCATCCATTGGATCACTCTGTGTTTCCTCTCAACGGCTCACAAGTGAAGCACGTGGATCCATGGACCCACACCAAGGAGATAAACGTGACAAAATACCTCAGGACCAACATCCAACACCCATGACGAGTGGGACCAACACCAGGAAGCAGAGGAGGACCAGAACCCCCAAGGGGGGATTCGGCCGAACCTCAAGAAGGCCCAAATGGGTCCCACTCAGTCCCTGACTGGTGGGACCCCATCCAAGGAGGCAGGGAAGGGCCCACTGGCCATAGGGGCATTCGGCCGAATGCCCCCTAAGTCGGTTGGGCTCCCTCCAACCGCCATAGCTTCTCCCCACGTGTTGGATCACAACCATCCATGCCTTGGTCGGTTCCAAGGTCGGTTGGATCCAAGGGTGGAGAATGGAAGGCCCTGGATCGCTGACGTGGCGCCGGAGTAGCCCCTGCTATAAATAGAGGGTCACACCCCCTCTCTAATCATGAAGAAGAAGCCTACAAGCTCTATTCCTTAGATTGTTCTAGGAGTTAGTCTAGAGTGGGAGTTAGAGTTGAGTCGAGTTGTGCTCGGGATTTCCGGAGTCGTCTTCTGGAGAGTCGTCTCCTCACAACCATCAATATATAGCTTTCTCTTTACTTTATTTAGTATTTACTTTGAGCATTTCTATACTAGATATAGTCTTGCTATATGCTTTTGCTCTTTAATAGCCTTCACACCCATAGTCTGTGATCCTTGTGACCTTTCCTGTATGCGATCATTGCCTATCATAGGGTACTTTGGTTATTGATCATAGTCAAAGTAGTAAGTTGTGTGTAAGAGTGGTGCTTATACATCATCTTATCCTTGGTTATCGCTTGCTGCATGGATTGTTTGTGGTAGCTAGCAAGAGGTGACAACCTTGTCTAGTCTTTGTATTCCACCACATGTTTATAGGCAAGTTCTTAAAAGGTAAGGCCCCCGTAAGAAGAGGGCATGGTTTGGTAGGAGTTTTGTCCTCCTACTGATCTATCCCTCGCCTAGCATACTTGTATTGAGGAGACAAACTATAGTGTCTAGACTAGTTATCTAGCTAAGTATATTGAAGTAGAGAGAAATACATAGGAGTCCCTGTTCTCTTCTCGTTGTCCTCCCACCTAGCTAGTCTCTGAGGTCCGTTCTAAGTATCCTTTACCGTAGATTCTTCATTCATCAACCCCTTCCTATCACTTTTATCATTTACCCCCCTATACTAGTTGGTACTAAGGTTGAGGTGCTCTCTAGGATCTCTCTCTAATTATCATTTCTAGCCAGCTTTCCCTTGGGATAATATAAATTACGATACCTTGGAATACTCCTTGGTGAAGTGCTACAGCGGTATAATCTGTGCGCTTGCGGATTTATCCAATAGTCATAAGAAATACCAACAAGCATTTCTGGCGCCGTTGCCGGGGAAAGCTTAGCCAAGAAATTTTAATTAGATTGAATCCAGAGATTCTCGTTAACTTAGTTATCAATTAGTCATAGGGCTTACCCCTGTCTGTGTCTTCCTTTCTTGTGAAGCCAGACAGTGTATGAGCGGTTTCCAACTACCGGGAAACTATCTCGAAGATCCCAAGCAGCTGTTGAGGAGGACTAGACGTCGTCAAGTTGCCCCTCAGTGGTTCCTCTCGAACCAGGATCCATTCAAGGAAGGAGGCTCTACACCACCACTCAAGGAAACTATGGCCCAGAAGGCGATCTCTGACTTCTCAGCTCCGTCAGCTACCCACGTAGCTCAGGGTCCCGAGATCAACTTCGGAGATGCCACCTTCGAGCTGAAGCCCGCCTTGATCCACATGGTGTAGGCCAATCCGTTTTGCGGAAAGCCCCATGAGGATGCAAATGCTCATCTCCAGCACTTCATGGAGTTATGTGACACATTCACTCTCAAGGGAGTGGCTTCTGACGCCATTCGCCTTCATCTTTTTCCATTCTCGCTATTGGGAAAGGCGAAGCAATGGTTCTACGCCCACAAAGAAGAGGCCACTACATGGGAGAGGTGTGCTAACGCATTCCTCAAGAAGTTCTTCCCGACGGGCAAAACCAATGCTCTTCGCGGGAAGATCTCAAGCTTTCAACAATAATCTGACAAGACAATTCCCGAAGCATGGGAACGTCTCCAGGAGTATGTTCGTGCCTGTCCTCATCATGGGATAGACGACTGGCTCCTGATCCAAGGTTTCTACCATGGGCTGACTAGCATGGCCCGTAGTCACCTTGATGCTGCCGCTGGAGGGGCATTCCTCCAACACACAGTGAGGAATGCATGGGACCTCAACGAGAAAATGGTGATCAACCAAGGATGGGGTGATGAACGTCTCCAGTCAAAGAGGCGAGGTATGCACACCGTCAATGAGGTGGACATGCTCTCCGCCAAGATGGATCTCTTGATGAAGAAGATAGAAGAAGGTTCCAAGAAGGAACGAGAGGCCATTTACCCAATCGCCGCCGCACAAGCTATTGAAGTCGATCCATGGTGCGAGGTGTGCGGAGGAAATTATCACTCGAGCAACAATTGCCCCGAGACTTCGAAGGAGGATGTGAACTTCATCAGCAACAACAGCAACAGTAACAACAACAACAACAACAACGGGTATCGACCCAACAACAAGGAAATTGGAATTCACGCCACTTATACCAAGGTAATGGAGGTAATGGTAATTATAATAATTACAATTCTTACAACAACCAACCTTCATTAAAAGATCTTGTTCTTGGTCAATCTAAGATTAATGATGGAATAAATAGAAAAATGATTGCCACTGATAAAGTTCTTGAAACCTTTGGTGAGAAAATGGATAGCTTTACAACTGCCATGAAAAATCAATTGAGTTTTAATAAAATGCTAGAAACCCAACTAGCTCAATTAGCAGCAGCTATGCCCTCCTTGGAACAAGGTAAAATTCCTGGGAAACTAGAAGATTCAATTGAGCATGTAAACATGATTAACTTGAGGTTCGGTAAGCCTCCACTTCGCTCCTATTGGGGCTATCTTCTCGATCCTCCCTTCATCATGAAGAAGGAAGATCCAGGCCTCCCAACGATCAAGTGCTCAATCAGACAACAAACATTCCACACCGCCTTCTGCGATCTCGGATCGGGCGTCAACATCATGTCCAAGGTAACGTATGATAATGTGTTAGGAGGACCTTTGGTCCCCACATGTGTTCGCTTGCAAATGGCAGATCAAACAATATGGTTTCCTGAGGGACTCGCAAGGGATATCTTGGTGAACATCCAAGATGAGTACATCCCCACCGACTTCATCATCCTAGACATGGGAGCTAACACGGAAGTCCCTGTCATTTTGGGAACGCCTTTCCTCAACACCACCAACGCGGTCATCTACGTAGGATCGGGCCAAATCCACTTCCAATTCCCAATTCATAAGGTAAAATGTGCTTTCAATGGTTATAAGTTTAACAAACAGGCAAAAGCACAACCACCAAAAAGAAGAGTTCAAGCTCCGCGGAAGAAGAAACAATATCCAGAGATCAAGATCGAAGAACTCAAGAAGGACGAACCCGCCAATCCAAGGCAAGATTGGAAAACAAAAGAGGTGCACACATCACAATCTCCGCCTCCGAAGACATCAAGTGCACCCTAGGAATGAACAAGAAGGAGAGTCCCACTTCGAGGACTTAAAATCAAGGAGCCTTCGCCGAAAGGTAAATCGGTAGTTATCTTTTATTTCCTTTCTTAAATTTAGTTCAAACCTTTAATTTCTTTCATACTTAAAATTCAGAAAACTAAAGTTAGATTAAATAAAACTTGATAATTAGTTTAGCACTAAAACTTGACAAAAATTAGGGACATAGGGGGTTCGGCCGAACACCCTATGTACCCTACTTTGGCTTATTTAATTAAAGGATCATTTAGAGACCTTTATAAAAGAAAAAGAAAAAAAAATGGAGCACTAGGGGTTCGGCCGAATGCCCTAGAAATCCCATCTTCATCCCTCTCTTCCTCTCCACCATCCTTTGTCCAAGCATCTCATGATTTGGGAGGTGGGCTTTTCAAAAATCAGATTCTTGCTTTGGGAGACATCTCTTTTGTCTTGTCATGTTTTAAAGTACATCAATCACTTTAAGCATGGCATATCCTTGTCTCCCACTACTCCTTGTCCAAACAAAGTGGGGAATCATGACATCCATCACTTTCACTTTGTCATGCTTTGAAAAAGAAAACACATCAATCACTTTCAATCAAAGCATCACATACCTTTGTCCCCACTACTCTTTGTTTAAAGAGGAGAATCTTGACTACTTTAGCTCAGCTTTTGATCACATCATATCACATCTTTCACCTTTCACCAAGAACTAGAAAAAGCATGAGTGGAATCTCTACTTTTAAGGGATGGTCGACCACTTTGTGTCACCTCCTTCTCTCTCTCTTTTGCTTTGTGTAAGACATCCACTAGACATGTGATCATGGCACCCAAGGGCATGCCCAAGGGGTGGTCGGCCGACCACTCCATGGCACCCCCTTGGTGCCACTTCCTTCCCCTATAAAACCCCATGCAAGGAGAGCTTCATTCCTCACACCTCCACAAGAATTCAGTTCTAGTTCAAGCCTCTCCTTGCCTTGCTCTCTCCTCTCTACATTCAAGAGAAGTTCTTAGCCCTCAAAGAGAAGTAGTGTTTCTCTCACTAGTCCACAAGAAGATCTCGTGTCTTCATCAAGCTTCTTTTAGCTCAAACTTCTCCCCACAAGGCAAAATAGAAATCCACTCCACATACATATATTCCTTTCTAGTCTTACTCTTGTATCCCTCTTCCTCTCTAGAAGATGAAGAACCCATTGACATCCACATTCAAGAAAATGAATCAAGCTATGAGTGGGAGCTCATCCCGACGCTCCCACCAATCTGAGGATACTTCCCAAAGAAGAACAAGGGGAGGTTCGGCCCGATACACATGGGAGAATCTCCAAACCGAAGAACACCCTCAGGAGGAGGAAGTACCAACAGAGGTACCACATGTCGAGGCATTATTGGTACCCCCGATGACAACCTATGATCAGCAAAGTGGACTCTGGTTCAACCGACTAGAGTATCAGAGGTACCTTTCTCTTCGGGATCAATCTTTTGAGCACACATGGAGATTGGATCCGAGTCTTCTCTCCAACGCAGGTATGGCCACCGAATTCAAAACTATCTTTACCTCTATTGGTTGGTCTAGCTTTTGGCAAATAGAAGAATCTGGAATTGAGTTGCTCACCACAGATTTTCTAAGCTCTCTCCAAATCTCTAATGATGGAATTGTCTTTCACATGTTTAATCAAAACCATAGTCTATCATGGAACCATCTAAGTGTTGCTCTGGGCTTTGATAATTCATGTTTGATTGATTTAGACCTTGCCATGCGTAGTTTCAACAAAAGGAAATTTTGGTTCTCCCTCTCTGCTTTAAAAGATTGCTCAAATCCTAAGTCTGAGGAAATTCACAACCCAACTCTTCGTTTCATGCTTCTTTGGATGAAAATGACCTTGTTTCCAGGAAGTAATGCTAACTTAATAAGTGACATGGAACTAAAACCGCTTTATGCCTTGGTCAATAAAATGTGAATCTCTCTTGTGAAGTATTTAGTGGAATTTTGGCAAAGTTCAATTGAGAGTAATATATCTGTTCAATTCACATCCTTAATTACTCGTCTTGCCGAATCCATAAACCTGCTAGATGGCACAAACCCCTTTGCTTACATCTCTGCTCCTTTAGCAATGATCTCAGAACAATATTTTTCTCATATTCAAATGCTAAAAAGAGATGCTAATGGTAATCTAAAAATGATTTACAGTGACCATACAATTGAGGTGCCTCTTCCAAATAGGCAACTTCAATTGTATAGGACCCGCAAGCTAACCCTTGATTTAGATCAAGGAAGTGGGCAAAGAGGTTTTGCAGGCTCAAACAGGAGAGCTCAGGAGGGGCTACACTTTGTTCATCTTGAGCAAGGTGGACCTTCCCAAGGAGCTATTGGTGAGGAGGAAGACGATGCATATTTCGATCCCATACACACTTCAAGTGGCATGCCTCCTCGACCATCACGCCCGCAACGAGCACGAGCATCCTTCTCATCCACACGAGACAGAGAGCGTCGTGGGCTGCGGCAAGAATTCTATCACCTCAACAACACCGTTGGTGAGTTGCGTGATGAGCACGATGAAACAACATGCATCGTCCAGCAAACCGCCGAGAACATTCAAGCAATACAAGAAGAACAACAGCGGTATTGGAGTTTTGGTGGCAACAACATCCATACCCGCCACACCATTAAGCAAAAGACAAGCTTGGGGGATATTCTCTCCCCCACTAAGGTAAGTTTTTTATTTCAACATTTACATTTATGCATTCTCTTGCTTATCTTAGCTTTGCATTTAAAAATCTGCATATGATAAAATAAAATAAAAAGACTATCTCTTACTCCACTCTCACATATTCCATGAAAATTAATATCTCCTATGGAAATGATGAATAGTTGCTCCGCTAAGTGTTTCTCTAGAACTTAGTTTATAACTTGATACTTCTTTAAGTATGGGTTATTTGGCTTAAAAGAATTCATCATGAACCTCAACCTTTTGTGGGTTGCAAATGTCGTAACTAAGTCTAAGTTATTGTGAGACATGATATGACAAGAGAAGAGCTGTTATAATTTTGTTCTAAGCAAGAATGACTATCAGAGTATTTATTTATTTAAATGATAAAACACTTTGATGTTCCTCAATGGTGAAAATTCCTACCAAAGCCATACATGCTCTTTCATAATATAAGCTTTCTACATAAGCTGCTTGCTTTGTGTTGAGTTTGGTCAAGTTTTGTGACCCTTGTTGAGAGATTTATCATGCTCCCAAGATCAAGATCACGTACACCCCACATATACATGTTGCTTCTACACTGGAAGTATGCAGAAACATGTCTTACATTTCCACATAGTTCATACTCCATGCTCTAAGTAGAAAAACTCTCTCTAGTTTGTTGTTAGTAAATGAGACATAGACTATGCAAAATTATCCAAGGGCATTCTAAAGTCCTAATCTTTATTTGCATTTCCAAAGCTCTCTTGAAAAATAATAATAATAAATAAATGATGAAATAGATAGCTATGTCTCAATTTTAGAAAAGAGAGATCCACAAATAGGAGTATTGATCATTTACCATGTTTCCACACACTTGCACATCTTGATCTAAGAGTATGCCACTTCCCTCCTCGGGTCCGGAATTTGACTTTACAATATATGCAAGGTAAGTTTGCTACATCTTTGATCCCTACCTATAGCTCCACATAAGCTTTAGAGATAGGATGGAAAAAGGCAAACTTTGATATATGCCTTGGTGAGGAATCATACACCTTATGAGAAACTCGAGAGTACCATTGGGGAACACTAAGTTTTCTTTTACAAAACCTTACAAAACCTCCGATATGAAACTTGTGAAAGGATGAGAAAACTAGTGCTCAAGTCAAGTTGTTCTATCTCTCAACCTCTCAAGACAAAGGATAAAGCTATAAGCCCCATGAAGGACTAAGGTAAAAGGTAATATGGGTGAGTCTTTATTGCTAACTTTTCCATTCAAAAGAGAAGTATGATTTTGTAGACTTAGTACTCTTGAAATATGAAGCATAGTAGCAACTCCTGATCCATCGAGCTAAGTTTGATTGTTTGCTCGGAACGAACAAAGGTTAAGCTTGGGGGATCTTGTTGGCACAAATTATGACCATCTTTTACATAGCTAAAATGGTGCCACTAATCCAAGGATCAAGGATAAAACAAACACATCATGAGCATTCTTTATCAAATAACTAGTTCCACATGTCCATGAGTGTTTGAGTGTAGGAATGAACAAATGGAGCAAAGGAGAGCCATATGGGACCACCATGCTCTCTCCTCTCGACCATGATCCAAGAGAGGCACTCTAGAGTAGAATCCATCCATTGGATCACTCTATGTTTCCTCTCAATAGCTCACAAGTGAAGCACGTGGATCCATGGACCCACACCAAGGAGATAAACATGACAAAATACCTCAGGACCAACATCCAACACCCATGACGAGTGGGACCAGCACCAAGAAGCAGAGGAGGACCAGAACCCCCAAGGGGGGATTCGACCGAACCTCAAGAAGGCCCAAATGGGTCCTACTCAGTCCCTGACTGGTGGGACCCCATCCAAGGAGGCAGGGGAGGGCCCACTGTGTAGGGTTATGAGGTTGCTACGCTAGCCAGAATTTTTTTTTCTACCCCATAAACTAGGAACTAGTGCTAGTTATAGATCGCGGGGTTACCACTAGACGCGCAGGTGCAGCAGAAGCGACTTGATGTAGTCGTGTGCGTCGCAACAGTGCCGTGCAGTTGCGAGGTCGTCCGTCTCAACGTCTCCTTCTCGCGGTTCGTCCTTGTGCTCCAGATGCAGCACCTCCGAGGAATCCCACACGTGCAGGGAAGAAGCGTCACCCCTCTGGACTGCTGGGTCCGCGAGGAGTACTAGGCGCGAGCGTGGGGAGGGCGACGGTGGCTGCCAAAGGATGTAAGTCTAACTCGCCCCGCGCCTCCCCTTGCTTATATAGGCGTCCTAATGAGCTCCCATGTTGGAGGCCCATTAGCAACCCTAAACCTAGTCTAATTCGGGTAGGCTTCCAGCCCCTTAAGTGTGCGACCCTATGAGTTCACGCACACATAGACATGGCCCAAGTACTCTTACTCGACCAATAGTTGATAGAGGCCTCTAGCAAGGCGTGTCAACTCCTATTCATACGCTATGATCATATCAAACGAACCACCACAATATAATATACATGTTATTCCTTTGTCTTATGATATTTGGTCCAACTCGTGGGTTAACACTTAACCCAAGCATGACCATTCATTTCATGATCTAATCATTTGAGTGATCCAGTGATATCTCTCTCTCATGGAGAGTGGCAAATTCCATCTTGATTGACTATGTCTCACAACATGTTTCCTGACAAACCCGAAAGTCACCTTTATAACTACCCAGTCACGGAGTAGCGTTTGGTAGTCCCAAGGTAGGTCGTTTCACATCTTGAGTACATACGACAATCTCAGGTCTAAGGACATAACGTACATGATGTGTATAGAGACAATCTTATGTCGGGTCTATCCAGCACCATGTCCTACATGTGCCCACATTATTAGTTCGACATCTCCATGTCCATGACTTGTGAAACATAGTCATCAAGTAATAATGTGTTGATCCAATATTCATGTACATTCTAGTACAAACTTCGATCAGGGACAACTTTAGAATAACCATACAAGTAAAAGAGTTTCACAAACAATTCACATAATTGCTTATCGATACAAGTTGTCTTTAATGTATATTCATTGAACTCAAAATATGTCATGGATACAAGGAAATACAATCATCTCTATGATTACCTCTAGGGCATATTCCCAACAGTCTCCCACTTGCACTAGAGCTAATCTCGAAGATATCTAATACCCATAGCTTTTACGTGCGCCTCATGCTTAGGCTGTGGAAGAGCCTTTGTCAAAGGATCTGCAACATTCAAATCCGTATGTATTTTGCACATCTTGATCTCATCTTGACCGACGAACTCTCGAATGAGATGAAACTTCCGTAGTACATGTTTGTTCTTTTGGTGATTCCTAGGCTCCTTAGCCTGCGCTATCACCCCATTGTTATCACAATACAGATTCAATGGGCGAGACACATTTGGATCCATGCCAAGCTCGATGAGAAACCTCCTCATCCAAACACCTTCCTTTGTAGCGGCAGAAGCTGCAATGTACTCGACTTTTGTTCTAGAATCGGTTACCGTCTCCTGCTTGGAACTCTTCCAGCTTACAGCACCACCATTTATTGTGAACACAAAACCTGATTGAGATTGTGAATCATCCAGGTCAGTTTGGAAGCTGGCATTGGTGTAACCATTTACAACGAGCTCCTCCTCACCTCCATAGATTAGGAACACATCTTTAGTCCTTCTCAAGTAATTAAGGATGTTTTTAACAAGCGTCCAGTGACTCTCACCTGGATTAGCTTGGTACCTTCTCGCAACACTTAGAGCATATGAGACATCTAGGCGAGTACATATCATGGTGTACATAATGGAACCAACGGCCGAAGCATTGGAACCTTACTCATGCGCTTCTGCTAATCAGCTATCGTAGGACACTGCTTCTCGCTAAAACGCATACCATGTGACATAGGCAAGAACCCTCTCTTGGATTGTTCCATGTTGAACCATTTCAACACCTTGTCAATGTATGTATCTTGGCTTAATCCTATAAGACTCTTTGATCTATCTCTATAGATCTTAATGCCCAAAATGTATGTTGCTTCTCCTAAATCCTTCATAGAAAAACTATTATTCAGTGAAGTCTTTACGGATTGCAACATAGGAATGTCATTCCCAATCAATAGTATGTCATCCACATACAAGATTAGAAATACAACATCGCTCCCACTTTCCCTCTTGTAAACACAAGGTTCTTCTTCATTCTGACGAAAGCCAAACCCTTTGATCACTTCATCAAAACAAATATTCCAACTCCGAGATGCTTGCTTTAATCCATAAATGGATTTCTTTAGCTTGCATATTTTTCCAGCATTTTTAGGATCAACAAAGCCTTCAGGCTGTATCATATACACGTCCTCTTCCAAATTTCCATTTAGAAAGGCTGTTTTAACATCCATCTGTCAAATCTCATAATCGAAATAAGCAGCAATTGCTAGAATGATCCAGATAGATTTAAGCATCGCTACCGGCGAGAATGTCTCGTCGTAGTCAACTCCTTGAACTTGCCGAAAACCCTTTGCAACAAGTCGAGCTTTATAGACGTGAACGTTTCCATCCATATCCTTTTTCTTTTTATAGACCCATTTGCACTCAATAGGTTTAACCCCATCAGGCGGGTCAACCAAGTTCCAAACTTGATTGTCTCCCATGGAATCTATCTCGGATCTCATGGCACTTTGCCATTCCTCGGAATCTGGGTCCATCATTGCTTTCACATAAGTCGCAGGTTCGGCATCGTCTAACAATAACACTTCCCCACGAGCCTCACGGATTCTTGCTGACCTTCGTGGTTGTGGTGGTGTTTCTCTTGCCATAGGTATCTCAACTTGTTCTGCTACATTAGCATCACTCATAGAGTTATCCCCTATTGGCTCATCTTGAACTTCTTCAAGATACACCTTTTGTCCACTCTTCTCTTTATTGAGAAACTTTTTCTCTAAGAAGACACCATTCCGAGCAACAAACACTTTGCCCTCTAATCGGTTGTAGAAGTAATATCCTAAAGTTTCCTTTGGATATCCCACGAAAAAGCATTTGTCCGACTTGGGTGTTAGTTTATCCGACATAAGTCGTTTCACATAAACTTCACAACCCCAAATCTTTAGAAAAGACAAACTGGGACTCTTAACAGTCCATATCTCATATGGTGTCTTAACTACAGACTTAGACGGTACCCTATTCAATGTGAAAGCGGTTGTTTCTAGAGCATATCCCCAAAACGAGAGTGGTAGGTCTGACTGGCTCATCATAGACCGAACCATGTCCAACAAAGTTTGATTATGTCGCTCGGATACGCCGTTTCTCTAAGGCGTTCCAGGTGGCGTAAGCTGTGGAACAATTCCACAACTTTTTAGATGATTGCTAAACTCATGGCTCAAATATTTGCCTCCACGATCAGATCACAAGGCTTTAATTTTCTTGCCACGTTGATTCTCTACTTCATTCTGAAATTCTTTGAACTTTTCAAATGTTTCAGACTTATGTTTCATTAAGTAGATATATCCATATCTACTAAAATCATTAGTGAAGGTTATGAAGTATTGAAATCCGGAAATCCGCCTCTAGCTGTCGTACTCATTGGTCCACATACATCATTATGTACAAGTTCCAATAAGTCTGCCGCCCTCTTAGGAAAACCTATGAAAGGCGACTTGGTCATCTTACCCAATAGGCAAGCCTCACATGTCTCGTATGATTCAAAATCAAACGAAGTTAGAAGCCCATCTGAATGGAGCCTCTTCATGCGATTCTCACTTATATGACCTAAACGACAATGCCACATATAAGTAGGACTTAACTCATTAAGCTGAGGCCTTTTAGCATTAATATTACAGATAGGTGCATCCTCAGGATTTAAAATAAACAACCCATTCACAATGGATGCAAAAGCCACAAACATGTCATTCTTTGAGATCACACAACCATTGTCTTTACTGGCAAATGAATAACCATCCTTCATCAAACATGAAGGTGATACAATGTTTTGACTTAAACTAGGAACAAAATAACAATTATTTAATTCCAAAATAAATCCTGATGGGAGGTGAAGTTGCATCGTCCCAACGCTCAACGCAGCAACTCTTGCATTGTTTCCCACGCGGAAATCAACTTCTCCTCTTTTCACGTTTCTACTTCTTATCATTCCCTGCATCATATTGCAAATATGAGCAACCAATCCGGTATCAAATACCCAGGAATTAATATAAGAATCAGCGAGAAAAATGTCTGTAACATAAACAACAAGTGTACAAGCAGCGGGAGTACCTTTACCACCGCCATCCTTCAAGGATTCCAAGCATAACTTGCAGTTCCTTTTCCAGTGACCTTTCCCATTACAATGAAAGCATTTAGCTTCAACAGCTTGTCCAACAGCCTTGGGCGCAGGAGGAGGGTTTGGCTTAGAGATCTGATCTTTAGCCATCACCTTCTTCTTCTTCCAAGCCCTCTTCTTAAAGTTAGGCTTGTTTTGGACTGCCATCACATGGCTACTGCCAGCACCTTTCTTGATATCAGCTTCTGTTGTTTTAAGCATGCCGCACAATTCATTCAAGCCCTTCTCCGCCCCATGCATATGGTAGTTCGAAATGAAGTTCCCATAACTAGGCGGAAGAGACGCAAGTATGAAATCAGTGGCCAACTCTGGGCCCATTGGGAAGACTAGCTTCTCCAATCTCTGAGTGTGACCAACCATCTTGATCACATGTGGGCCAACTGTTGCGCCTTCTGCAAGCTTGGTTTTGACAAAAGCCTTGGAAACATTGAACCTTTTAGTCCTGGCTTGAGTCTGAAACATATCATTAAGCGCCACGATCATATCGTACACTGCATGATTATTATCAAATTGTATCTGGAGATCTGGCTCCATGCAAGCGAGCATAAGGCAACACACTTCAAGATCAGCATCACATGCTTTCTTGTAAGTGGTTTTCTCTGCAGCAAGTGCATTATCAGCAGGCTCATCTAGTAATGGGGTGTCTAGAACATCTTCCTTTTTCTCAGCCCTGAGAACAATTCTCAGGTTGCGGATCCAATCCGCATAGTTTGTTCTATTCAACTTATCTTTCTCAAGAATTGAACGTAAAGTAAATGGTTGATTGCTGGGAGCCATCTACAACAAAAGTAATGCAAAATACTAAGACAAAAGTATCCAAGACGGACTAAAAACATATTAAACCTTTTAATAGAATCTACTCTCACTAAAATCAATATCCCTCTATTGAAACTTAGTGATTCAAGACCCACAACTAACAAGTCTACTAGTGAGCTTTAGCATCACCGCTAGGAGACATGATAGATCGGTAAGCAACTCCTTGCTACTCATATCGCATATGACTCTTGTTGTTGGGTGGCATCTCTATGCTTGTGTTACCAACAACTAATGCTCCAAGGCCCCTAACCGTTAGGATAACCTTGTTCAAGTAACCAAACCTTCTGCTTGTAAGTGTCCGACACAAACCTGTCTAGTCAAGGAAAACCAGTGGCACCCTAATTTCATAGACCTACCACCGATCGTACAAGACACGTGACAGTGCAAGGTTTCGGGAAGCATTACGACTTAAACATTGCTGAGGGATCGTTCTACTTCACTACCGCATATGTAGACATAAACATTATCGCACGTGAAAGTAGAACATCGTAAGAACGACATAAACACAGATTTGACTTGGTATAGCCCATTATTCCTTTGGAGATCTCCATCTCCATCAATCTGTTCATCATGGTGATCGCCATCTCCATGATTGAAGTATGCCATCCTCCGTGATGAGTCCATCAAGACTATCTATCACTACCGTAACATAGTGAAATAAAATTACATAATCGTAGGATCATCACAGATTGGCACGCAGGCCATTACATATGAATTGACAATATATGTGGCTCCAGCCATATTGTCTTAATCATGACGCGCAAGCCATGAATTAATTACATACATGCATCACATACACATAAGGGCTATACCAATCGCGAATACCTGCAAAACAGAGTTAACCGATTCCGACGTCTAAACTTAAAACGCCGAAAACTCAATTTTCTGGGCCAAATTTCGCAAATCTAATTTTCCAGCGCACCATTTTCGTTTAAGGTTTTTCTCGTTCCGAGGTCGTATGCAAAAGTTATGGCCGTTTTACCGAACAACACTTTTCTGCAAATTTCCCTCCGACGGCGGATCCAATCCGCCGCCGCCTCCGCATCTCATGCGCTTGGAATTTGACCTAGGTCCAATTCGATCAATCTTATTGATCTCCAACTCACTGTAATTGGGTTTACATGTATCACTTAACTCGGATAGCGGAATCCCGACCGGTACGAGTAGATCGCTACAATACCAACGTGGCAAGATCACGAACCATGATCAGAGATTGATCCAAAACCATGCATATCTCCATATGCACACACCTGAATGTATAACGAGGCAACTAACGGCTTTGATACCATTGTAGGGTTATGAGGTTGCTACGCTCGCCAGAAAACAAATTTTTTCTACCCCATAAACCAGGAACTAGTGCTAGTTATAGATCATGGGGTTACCACTAGACGCGCAGGTGCAGCGGAAGCGACTTGATGTAGTCATGCGCGTCACAGCAGTGTCGTGCAGTTGCGAGGTCGTCCGTCTCAACGTCTCCTTCTCGCGGTTCGTCCTTGTGCTCCAGATGCAGCACCTCCGAGGAATCCCACACGTGCAGGGAAGAAGCGTCACCCCTCTGGACTGCTAGGTCCGCGAGGAGTACTAGGCGCGAGCGTGGGGAGGGCGATGGCGGCTACCAAAGGACGTAAGTCTAACTCGCCCCGCGCCTCCCTTGCTTATATAGGCATCCTAATGAGCTCCCACGTTGGAAGCCCATTAGCAACCCTAAACCTAGTCTAATTCGGGTCCAACCCGACCCGAATTAGGCTTCCAGCCCCTTAAGCGTGCGACCCTATGAGTTCACGCACACATAGACATGGCCCAAGTACTCTTACTCGACCAATAGTTGATAGCGGCCTCTAGCCAGGTGTGTCAACTCCTATGCATACGCTACGATCATATCAAACGAACCACCACAATATAATATACATGTTATTCCTTTGTCTTATGATATTTTGTCCAACTCGTGGGTTAACACTTAACCCAAGCACGACCATGCATTTCATGATCTAATCATTTGAGTGATCTAGTGATATCTCTCTCTCTCATGGAGAGTGGCAAATTTCATCTTGATTGACTATGTCTGACAACATGTTTCCTGACAAACCCGAAAGTCACCTTTATAACTACCCAGTCACGGAGTAGCGTTTGGTAGTCCCAAGGTAGGTCGTTTCACATCTTGAGTACATACGATAATCTCAGGTCTAAGGACATAACGTACATGATGTGTATAACGACAATCTCATGTCGGGTCTATCCAGCACCATGTCCTACATGTGCCCACATTATTAGTTCGACATCTCCATGTTCATGACTTGTGAAACATAGTCATCAACTAATAATGTGCTAATCCAATATTCATGTACATTCTAGTACAAACTTCGATCAGGGACAACTTTAGAATAACCATACAAGTAAAAGAGTTTCACAAACAATTCACATAATTGCTTATCGATACAAGTTGTGTTTAATGGATATTCATTGAACTCATAATATGTCATGGATACAAGGAAATACAATCATCTCTATGATTACCTCTAGGGCATATTCCCAACACACTGGCCATAGGGGCATTCGGCCGAATGCCCCCTAATTCGGTTGGGCTCCCTCCAACCGCCATAGCTTCTCCCCACGTGTTGGATCACAACCATCCATGCCTTGGTCGGTTCCAAGGTCGGTTGGATCCAAGGGTGGAGAATGGAAGGCCCTGGGTCGCTGACGTGGCGTCGTTGTAGCCCCTACTCCACCTCCTGCTATAAATAGAGGGTCACACCCCCCCTCTCTAATCATGAAGAAGAAGCCTACAAGCTCTAGAGTGGGAGTTAGAGTTGAGTCGAGCTGTGCTCGGGATTTCCGGAGTCGTCTTATGGAGAGTCTGGTATAGCTCTTGTATCTTTCCTTCTTTGTAAGACTTTATCTTATTCAATATATAGCTTTCTCTTTACTTTACTTAGTATTTACTTTGAGCATTTCTATACTAGATATAGTCTTGCTATATGCTTTTGCTCTTTAATAGCCTTCACACCCATAGTCTGTGATCCTTGTGACCTTTCCTATATGTGATCATTGCCTGTCATAGGGTACTTTGGTTATTGATCATAGTCAAAGTAGTAAGTTGTGTGTAAGCATGGTGCTTATACATCATCTTACCTTGGTTATCGCTTGCTGCACGAATTGTTTGTGGTAGGTAGCAAGAGGTGACAACCTTGTCTAGTCTTTGTATTCCACCATGTGTTTATAGGCAAATTCTTAAAAGGTAAGGCCCCTGTAAGAAGAGGGCGCGGTCCGGTAGGAGTTTTGTCCTCCTACTGATCTATCCCCTCGCCTAGCATACTTGTATTGAGGACACAAACTATAGTGTCTAGACTAGTTATCTAGCTAAGTATATTGAAGTAGAGAGAAATACATAGGAGTCCCTGTTCTCTTCTCGTTGTCCTCCCACCTAGCTAGTCTCTGAGGTCCGTTCTAAGTATCCTTTTACCGTAGATTCTTCATTCATCAACCCCTTCCTATCACTTTTATCATTTACCCCCCTATACTAGTTGGTACTAAGGTTGAGGTGCTCTCTAGGATCTCTCTCTAATTATCATTTCTAGCCAGCTTTCCCTTGGGATAATATAAATTACGATACCTCGGAATACTCCTTGGTGAAGTGCTACAGCGGTATAATTTGTGTGCTTGCGGATTTATCCAATAGTCATAAGAAATACCAACACACACTAGGATTGCAAGCCCACAAATATGTCATATGTTACCCCTAGATCATATCAACCATAGAAGCAATAGTGGTACCATATAAGCATCAAAAGATTTGATTTTCATGAATGAGCCTAATGAATTGATGTCTAGATGCACTAACAAGTCCTAATAAGGATGAATGACATGTCAATCAACTTGTACGTTGCTTAGCTCGAAGGAGAGTCATGTCATATATGGGGTGCATCAACACATATTTGAGAAGTCAAGAATATTAAATTCATTCCTTAGCTTGCAAAACCTCTTCTCATCTAATGGCTTGGTGAATATATCGGCAAGTTGATCATCGGTGCCAACACTTGTGATTTTGATATCACCCTTGAGTTGATGATCCCTTATAAAGTGGTGCCTCACATCAATGTGCTTGGTTCTTGAATGTTGAACCGGATTGTTGGTTAGCTTCACTGCACTTTCATTGTCACATAGCAATCGCACTTGCTTGAATTTGATTCCAAAGTCATCCAAAGTTGCTTTCATCCAAAGCAATTGAGCACACCAACTACCCGCACTTATGTATTCGGCTTCAGCAGTAGAGAGTACAACTCTATTTTCCTTCTTTGATGACTAAGATACAAGTGACATGCTGAAAGGTCCTAGATGGCTAGAGGGGGGGTGAATAGCCTAATAAAAAATCTACAAATCACTAGAGAAAAATGTTAGATAACACTTAAGCGAAGCTTTTTTCTCTAGCTCTACTTGGGGTGCAAAACCACCTATCCAATGCAATTCTAGTTAGTCAAGTGCCTATCAATCAATAGCAAGAACCTAAGGCACTTAACACAATCTAGAAAGAACAACTAATAAAGAAGCTAACTAGCAAGCTAACTAGACAAGATATGGAAGAAGTAAATACAAGAGAGGAGGTGATTGATATAACAATGCCTTGTGATGTATGGATGTCAATGTAGAGAACCAATCGCAATGAATACCAATGAGTAGCCGGGAGATAAGTTGACAAGCGATTTTTCTTCCGAGGTTCACTTGGTTGGCACCAAGGTAGTCCCCGTTGTGTCGACTACTCAAGTGGCGATTCGGTGGCTAATAGGCGTTTCACAAGCCTAGCCCACTAACTCGGGTGCCACAAGAATCCACCCAAATGAGAGTAACTCATTGACACGAGCAATCCACTAGAGTTACCCTTTGGTGCTCCGCCGAGGTGGGTACAAACCCTCTCACAAGTCGTCGAAGCCGGCCGCACACAATCACCAAATGTGAAAGATCTCTAGTGTTTTGGGTAATTTATGAAACCTAAGTACTAACCTAGGTCTAAGTGTGAGTAACTCTAGTACACCAAGGTGGAGTGAAGAAGACAACTGATGGAGCATAGGAGGCTAAGGAAAGAGCTATCAAGAAGTTCCACACATGGAGAAGAAGAGAGAAGGAGGAGACCCTAAAGCTTTACAAGGCAAAGGTATTGCTAGGGCTTTTCCATTTTGGTGATCAAGACACCTAGTGGGTGTGATCACATTTAGGATAGGTAACCGTACTATAAAGAGGGGAAAATAATTAGTGGATACAACTATCGAGTGCCATTAAGTTGATCATCCATTGCATTGCATTCTAACCTAATGAGCAACCCTTGTAAAACTTATTAAAATATGCCACACACATGCACAAGTCAGTGAAACACTTGGTGGTGGCACATGAGATCAAGGGAAGCAAAGAGAAAAGATTTCTGCCCAAGACAGAAGCTTCGGACCAGTGTGTCTGGGAGCTCCGGACCATAGCAGGTGGTCCGATGGCCTGCTCCCAGCACTAGCTATCAGGCAGAGAAGCTCCGGACTGGTGGTACGGTGGTGCGTCGAACCATAGGCGAGTGGTCCGGTGGCTCAGTCAACAGCAGAGCAGAAGTCAAAGGGGCCTCCGGACCAGATTGCATAGTCCGGTGGTGTGGTCCGACAGGGTGGTCCGAAGGCAGGGTGCTCCCTGTGTGATTTTGGCAAGGCACTGAAGAAGCTCCGGACTACTCGGCATGGTCCGGTGGTGTAGTCCGAAGGTGAGATCCGAAGCCTTTGAGTACGGTGTACTAGTTCTGATACCACTTGAAAGGTCTAGGTATGGCTAGAGGGGGGGCGAATAGCCTAATTAAATTTTCTACAACAGCACTTAAGAAAACTTGTTAGAATAAACACGTCTTTAAGCAAGTTTGCTCTAGCTCTACGGTTAGGCAAGCCACCTACCAATTCTAGTTACTAGCAAGATATTTTCTATGTCACACACAAGAGCTAGATAACTAAAGTTACTAGACTAAGCTACACAAGCTAAGCTAGAGGCTCTACTTTGCAAGAATGTAAAGAAAGTAATGCAAAGCTAGAGTTAGAGGGGTTATACCGCCGCGGAGAGAATACCAATGAATAAACAATCAATCACAATAGAAATCCTCGGTAGAGAAAATGTGACACAAGATTTTTTTACCGAGGTTCACTTGTTTGCCAACAAGCTAGTCCTCGTTGTAGCAATACACCCACTTGGAGGTTCACGCGCTAATTGGCAATCACAAGCCAAACCCGTCACCGGGTGCCGCACAACCAACACAAGATGGGGATCCCCAAGCTATGCGGAATCCACTAGAGATACCTTTCACGAATCTCCCGCGGGGTAGGTTCAACAACCCCTCACAATCCACCGATCGGAGCCGGAGACAATCACCTTCCTCCGCTCAACGATCCTCATCGCACCAAGCTGTCTAGGAGATGGCAATCTCCAAGAATAACAAGAGCTCCGCGATGACGACGATCACCAAGTGCCACTGGAATGCAATCAACAAAGCAACACACTTGGATTCACACAATCTCTCATGAATATGTCAAATATGTTTAGAGGATGAGTAGTGGAAGCTTCTCAAGCAAGCACAAGTGTATGAGTGATGTAGGAGTGCAAGAGATGCCCCAAAGGGCCGACATTACAACCTTATATAGCCCACACTCAAACACTAGCCGTTTTGCCCTCAAAACAGGCTCTCTGCGCCACCTCCGGATGCAAGCAACAGTGTTGGTTCCGAACCATCAACAGCGTCCGGACGCCCCCACACAAAGAGACAGCTCCTCTGTTCTTTACTCCAGACGCAGCCTCCGGTCGCGCGCAACGCGCCGTCCGGACCAACGCGCCTGCGTCCGGTCACCTAGCCGTTTGAATCGGCTCTTTCCTGCGCGCACCAGCGAGCTCCACGTGGCTCCGGATACACGCAACAGTGCGGGTCCGGACAAACCCTGTCCGGATCTACGCGTCCAGACGATCAACAGCGTCCGGACCTCTGTCCAAAGAACTGCCAGCTTAGGCCGTGTGTCCGGACGCAAATGCAATGGTCCAAACACACGAAAACCATAGCGTCCGGACCTCCAAACTGAGTCCAAACAGCCTCCAACTTTCTTCCAAGCTTCCAAGAGCTAACACTAAGTGATCCAAACACTTGTGCACATGTGTTAGCTTTTAGTTCACACTTATCTTGGATTTAGTTGGTTATTTCCACTAGTTCAATTGATTTTAATGCAATGCATATGAACCTAGTGGCACATGATAACCGTAATCATACTTAAGAGCTCCCTCCTTGATAGTACGGCTATCTATCCTAAATGTGATCACATCCTCTATGATATCTTGATCACCAAACCGAAAATGGTTCCTAGCTTTCACCTTTGCCTTCACAACATTTTCCTTTCCACCACCACGCTAGAGGTTGTGTCATCCACTTGATCCCCTTGCTCCATCACATGGAATGTACCAACCTATCCCATGATTCACACTTAGAGATCAAGGTTAGTACTTAGGTGGGTTTCATCAATTACTCAAAACCAAAACACATGGGGACTCTCACTTTTCCATTTTGGTGATCAAGACACCTAGTGGGTGTGATCACATTTAGGATAGGTAACCGTACTATAAAGAGGGGGGAATAGTTAGTGGTTACAACTATCGAATGTCATTAGGTTGATCATCCTGTTGACACCGTTTTTTGGCACGTGTCAATATGATTTAAGAATTGTGTCGATCGGCAAAAGGCTAGTTGTCGTTCCTTATCGGCATTGGGATATTACCGGTCAAATTGCCGATAAAGGCAAGAATGTTGCTAATAGAGGCAAGAAAGTGTTGCCAATGAGAGCCGAAGTCTATTGCTGATAGGAGGAGTATTGCCGATGAGGACGGAAAGCTGCCGATGAAAGCAGGATGAAGTGGCTGGTGTCAGCAGAGAGCTGCCGATGGCGATAGAAGAAGGAATGTTGCCGATGAAGGATGACATGGCTAACATGAGCATACAGTTGCCGATGGCGCTAAAAGGAAGTTGCGGATTGGAAGGATGTGTCGATGGAAAGTTTCATCGAGGAGAAGACGTAAGGAAACTAGTGATCTTACACCAGTATTGTTATAGAAGTTTGAGTCCGACTCTTGCACGAGTCGTTTAATTCCTTAAAATAGAGGTCTTTGTTTAGGAAAATATTATTGTTATTTGGGTCCGACTCATGCGCGAGTCAGTTATTTCCTTTAAAATAGGAGTTTGTTTTGTTTAGGAAAGGTACGAGTCGTGTCTGTCTACAACTCCTATTGCTGGAGTATAAATATGTACCTAGGGGTCGTGAGGAAAAGATATATCCAAGCATATCGAACACATCTATTTTATCTTATTTACCTTTCTAGCAATTTACCTTTACCGCATTAGGTATTAGTTTATCTACGAGTTCTTCAAGTTTCGACGGGCTGCATCTCATCGACCTCCATCAACCCTTGCAAGTTCCGCGCTTTGAGTTATCTGAGCCTCGACGTCCGGGCGCATCGCTGTCGTCTCGTTCAGCTCTACTCTAGTTATCCCGATCAGGTTTGAGCCTTGATATCTGGGCGCATCGCCGTTGTCTCGTTCAGATCTTGTTCTAGTTATTGTCCTTGTCGATTAACTGGTCAAATCGACTGGCACACCCTCGGAAATCGAATTCGGGTATAAGCCCGAGGTGTTCGCAGATCCTGACGCTTTTTGTGTCAACAGCTCTTTTGGCACACCGGTGGGACATCACATCTTTGACCACGGTTTAAGTCCATTACAACTTAATGGACAATACTGCTGGAATCAATCCAAGGAGTGTCATTGAAGTCTCCGAAGCAAATCTGAGAGATGATCAGAAGCAAGCTATGGAGTGGGCTATGGAGGAGTACAAACAGTTGTATCTGAAGTCCTTCATCCTAAACGGGATCGGCGAAGCTATCCAGAAGCAAGATCCACGGCAGGTCACCTTCGACGCCGATCCTGGTAAATTACAAGAGATGGTTAATTCTGCATTAAATCATGTATTAATTAGCCAATCCAATGTGATGTCCAATATTGTATACAATGCTGTCAAGCAAACTTCCAAGGAAGGACAAGCACCATATTATGTTGATCCGGCGTATCATCAACTCGGATCGGCATCTGTTACGATCCCATCGGCGGTTCCAAGGGTGTCTTCACCGATTATGAACTGATCTGCCGATGCGATCATGCCGCCAAGATCGAGCCCAGCAAACATTACTCAGTTGAATGCAAATCTGGGGGTGTCAACAATGTCTGGACCTATGTCCCAGAGTGAGTGGGGATACAGTATGCCTCCAAGTCCATCTGCTGAATCCAAATTGGTCCAAGATAACAATGCAGGGTGGAAGGCTCCCGTAGCATCAGCAATACCTGCACGGCCAATGATTCCGATAATGCATTATGCTACATCCTCTCCAACGGTGCAGTTGCCGTCAGAAGACCTTCAGATGGTGATTCCTAGAGTTCCTTATATGCCACCATCGGTAAGTCCTTTGCCGATACAACAAGGCCCAGCAACTGCAAGTCAACCCATGATGGCAATGGTTCCTCAAACTGGAGTACCTACTAAACAAGGTAGTTATTTTGTTAATTACCCGGGGCCACAAGAACGGCAGGCGTCAGCCGGTTATCAGCCATCGACAAGTTACATGCTGATGACTTCTAATCTAGGTTGGACTGGTTAGTTACCATTTTAGCGGCAAGTTGCGCAGCCTGGATATCAGATGGCGATACCCAGAGTGCTTTATACACAACCATCGGTAGGTTATTTGCCGATGCAACAAGATATGGCAACTGTTAGTCAGCCCGTATCTGCAATAGCTCCTCAAGTTGTAGTACCTGCAAATCAAGGCGATCATCCGAGGGTACAGGAGCAGCGGGCGCCAGCTGGTTATCAGTCATCGGCAAGTCATATGCCGATGACATCTAATGTAAGTTGGATCGGTCAATTACCGATTCAGCAGCAAGTTGTGCAATCTGGATACCAAGTGGCAAGAGCTCCGCAGTATCATCCGCCAGCGAGTCTTCAGACTGAAATATCGGTACATCAGTCGATAAGTACTACTTCGCCGCAGTACTCGCAAGTGAGCGTACACAATGAAACATCGGTACAACAATCGATGAATGTAATGCCACAGCATAATCCAGTGAGTATGCAAAGCTACCCATCGGCCAATCAGCTGACACATAATATTCAGATGACTGGTACTGCGCATGCACCAATTACTTCAAGCGTTTTGCCACCAAGACCCGAAGGGGCGCATCAGCCGACTCCGCCAATCGACATTCAACCAATGAGTCGGCAAGAGCAGGATGCGTGTTAGGCCGATAAGATTGCCGAAGTGGCAAAAGAACAATTCGGCATTAAACCCAAGGTTAACACATACTCTTATCGGACGCCATACCCTCCGGAATACGATTTAATCCCTCTTCCAAATTGAATTCGGGTATAAACCCGAGGTGTTCGCAGATCCTGACGCTTTTTGTGTCAACACATCCATTGCATTGCATTCTAACCTAATGAGCAACCCTTGTAAAACTTGTTAAAATATGCCACACACATGCACAAGTCAGTGAAACACTTGGTGGAGGCACATGAGATCAAGGGAAGCAAAGAGAAAAGATTTCTGCCCAAGACAGAAGCTCCGGACCAGTGTGTCGGGGAGCTCCGGACCATAGCAGGTGGTTCGACGGCCTGCTCCCAGCACTGGCTATCAGGCAGAGAAGCTCCGGACTAGTGGTCCGGTGGTGCAGCGGACCATAGGCGAGTGGTCCGGTGGCTCAGTCAACAACAGAGCAGAAGTCAAAGGGACCTCCGGACCAGATTGCATAGTCCGGTGGTGTGGTCCAACGGGGTGGTCCGAAGGCAGGGTGCTCCCTCCGTGATTTTGGCAAGGCATTGAATAAGCTCCGGATTACTCGGCATGGTCCGGTGGTGTAGTCCGAAGGTGAGGTCCGAAGCAGGTGTGCGTACTGAGTGAAAAGTTTGAAGCCCTGACAAGCGTCGGACAAGGCGTCGGACTAGGCCTCCGGACTAATGGAAGTGGTCCGACGGTGGCCAAAACTGCGCGCCAACGGTCATTTTTCAAACGCAGAAGGCGTCAGACCAAAGCGTCGGACCAGGTGCTATGGTCCGACGGTGCTGAAAAGTAGTCTGATGCTCACGATTTCAGGAGCTCCAAGTGCACAACGGCTAGTTTCTTTTAGGAGGCTATTTAAGGGTGTGTGGATGGTTCAAGGAGTCTCTCTTGCATTTTTGGCTATTGCATACTCTTGTGAGCATAACACACACACTCCCATTCATCCCTTAATTGATTGTTCATCCATTTGAGAGATTTGAGTGATCAAGTGCATTGCATGAAGTGAGTTAATCCTATTGGCACTTGGGAGTTGATACCGCTGCTAGTTTCTTGGTACTCTTGGTGATTGCCATCACCTAGACGGTTTGGAGCAAGCGGTGTGGATTCGAGAAGCTTGGTGATTGTGCTTCGTCGACCAGAAGTGGTGATTGTGAGGGGTTCTTGTGCCTTCCCCGCGGGAGATCGCAAAGGTAACTCTAGTGGATTGTGCGTGTCGTTGAGTGCCCTCTCTTGTGTTGGTTGTGCGGCACCCGATGACAGGTTTGGCGTGTGATGCCAATTAGCTCGTGAACCTCCAAGTGAGTGGGCCGACACAACGAGGATATAGCTAGTTGGCAAACTAGTGAACCTCGGGAGAAAAATCAAGTGTCAACCTTGTCTCCCCTTGTGATTGATTGGCTACTTTGGAGTTCCTCATTTGATTGGCTCTAGACCTCTACAAGTTGGTATAATCACTCTTCCCATCTTCGCATTTACCTATTTTTACTTGTCTTAGTATATTAGGTTGTGCCTAGAGGGCTACTACAATTGAGTAGGCATTGAGTGCTTCTAGAGCAATATTAGGATAGCAATTTTGGTTAGGAGGCTTTGCATCCCCTAGTAGGCTAGTGCAAGTCAAACTTCGCTTCATTGCTATCTAACTTGTTGTTGAGATTGTTTTGAGTTTCCGATTTAGGCTATTCACCCCCCCCCCCTCTAGACTTGGATTAGGACCTTTCAAGTGGTATCAAAGCTAGTACACCGTTGATTTGAGGCTTAACAACCTACGGTGTGATCATGGCTCATATCAACAACATGAAGAAACCACCAAGATTTGATGGCTCCAACTATGGCTATTGGAAGGTCAAGATGACCGCACACATCAAGTCAATTAGCCGGAAAGTGTGGCTTGTGGTAGACAAGAAGTTTGAGGTTGCCAATGTGGAAGCTCCAACTCCACAAGAAGAAGAGAAGTTGCAACACAATGGCATTGATCTTAGTGCCATCCAAGAGGCTCTTGATGAGAAGGTCTTTGAGCAAATCAAGAATCTAGAGAGTGCTTATGAGGCTTGGAAGAAGCTTGAAGAATCATTTGAGGGCACACAAGCCGTCAAGGGGGCCAAGGCATATATTCTCAAGGAGAAGTTTGCTAGCTTCAAGATGAAGGATGATGAAAATGTGCCGGAGATGTTCCATTGGCTTCAAGTGCTAGTCAATGATCTCACGGCTCTTGGTGAGAAGGTTGAGGACAAGGACTTCTCTCACAAATTCTTGAGGTGTCTTCCATCCCGGTTTGACACACTGTGGACCTTGATTGTGAGAGGTGGGCTAGACACCATGACTCCAAATCAAGTCTTGGGAGATGTCATGACTCAAGATGCTTATCGGGAGAACAAGGAAGAAGATGTCAAGAAGGAAGACAAGAAGTATGAGAAGAAGAAGAGTGTAGCATTCAAAGCTACATCATCACCCAAGAGCAAGGGCAATAGCAAGATTGAAGAATCTAGTGAAAGTGAAGACCAAAGTGCTAGTGATCTTGATGAAGAGGAAATGGCTCTCTTTGTGAGGAAATTTGGAAGATTCATGAAGAAGAAGGGCTATGGTGCAAGAAGAAAGAGGACTTCCACAAAGAACTATGATGAACTAAGGAAGTGCTTCAAGTGTGGAAGCTTTAATTGTAACATCCCGCCTCCTCGAGGTCGGGCCCGTTAATGCCTGATAGCTTTCCTAGGATATAGACTGCCCTCACAGACTAACACTAGTCTTTTCGGCGCACTTTGTCCTCACTTGTGCGCCCCCGAGAAGAACTTCCCGGTCGGTCACCCATCCTGAAATTGCTCTAGGCCAAGCACGCTTAACTTTCGAGTTCTTTACAGATGGGTTTCCGAAAAAAAAGTTGCAACTTATTGGTATGAGTATCCTATTAATCCTATTAAGCCCTAGGTCGGGGTGTTACATCCTCACCCCCTTAGGAGACCGATGTCCTCATCGGTCAACCCTAGGCCAGGAACGTCCCCTCTTGGCCACGTCCGTGTGTCCAGTGCCAGCGCATGTGTCATGCTATCACACCAGCCATGCACACCATGCCAGAGCAACTGACACACACACGCCCGTGAAACCGCAAGGGTCGGCTCTGATACCATTTGTAACGTCTCGCCTCCTCGAGGTCGGGCCCGTTAACGCCTGATAGCTTTCCTAGGATATAGACTGCCCTCACAAACCAACACTAGTCTTTTCGGTGCACTTTGCGCATGTGCCATGCTGTCACACTAGCCATGCACACCATGCCAGAGCAAATGACACACGCGTGCCCGTGAATCCGCAAGGGTCGGCTCTGATATCATTTGTAACGTCCCACCTCCTCGAGGTCGAGCCCGTTAACGCCTGATAGATTTCCTAGGATATAGACTGCCCTCACAGACCAACACTAGTCTTTTCGGCGCACTTTGTCCTCACTCGTGCGCCCCCGGGAAGAACTTCCCGGTTGGTCACCCATCTCAAAATTGCTCTAGGCCAAGCACGCTTAACTTTCAAGTTCTTTGCAGATGGGCTTCCGGAAAAGAAGTTGCAACTTATTGGTATGAGTATCCTATTAAGCCCTAGGTCAGGGTGTTACATTGATCATCTCATTGCTCATTGTCCTTACAATAGTGACAAGGATAATGATGATCACAAGAAGAAAGGCAAGAAGGAGAAGAAGCCCCTATTTGACAACAACAACAACAAGAAGGGATATTCTCATATTGTCACTTGGGATAGTGATTCTTCTTCATGTGGTGATGATAGTGATCATGAAAAGAAGACCGCTACCAAGAAGAAGGCCTTTGGAAGCATTGCAATGAGGGACAAGATCTCTCTATTTGACATTATATCTTCATGCTTCATGGCTAAGTCCACTAAGGTACTTTCTCATGATGAGAGTGAGAGCGAGAGCGAGAGCGATAGTGATAGTGATGAGCCCTCAAGGGAGGAACTCATAGACATGCTTGAGCAAGCTAAGGATTACATTGACAAGAAGAGGAAGGAATGCAAGGAATTGTGCAAGGCCAATGTGGCTCTTGAGCAAAACCTTGATGAGGCCGTAGCATCTCATGAGAGGCTAATGGAAGCTCATGAGAAGCTAGTGAAGTCTCACTCTAAGCTTGAAAGAGCTCATTCCTCCCTCTTTGATCAAAGTAAGAAGGAGATTGTTCAAACATCTGACATGGGAGTTGCTTGTGATATTCTTGATGAATCTTTCTATACTCCTATCATTGTTGCTCCCACTAACCCCTCTTGTAGCTCTACCACTTCTACTTCATCTACTAGTGATGGTTTCACTTGTGATGCCTCACTAATGGTGGAAAATGAAACCCTCAAGAAGGAGGTTACAAAGCTCAATCACTCCTTAGCTAAGGCTTATGGAGGTGAGGACCACTTGCTTATGTGCCTGGGTAGCCAAAGAGCTTCTCTCTACAAAGAGGGATTGGGCTATACCCCCAAGAAAGGCAAGGCTGCCTTTGTTTCTCACAAAACCCGTTTTGTAAAGAACACTGGTAGCTATTGCAAGAGTTGCAAGCAAATTGGTCACAATGAGCAAGGATGCAAGAACAAGAAGGCCAAGAAAGATGTATCCTCCATGAGAGTTGATTAGTTCTATGTACTTTCCAAGGGTACTAATGGTGTTCATGCCAAGTTTGTTGATGCACCTTGGATGGTTTCAAAGAAGTCCATTTGGGTACCAAAATCTTTGGTAACTAACCTTGGAGGACCCAAGCAAGTTTGGGTACCTAAAAAGAATTGATCTCTCTTGTAGGTCAATTACAAAGCCGGAGGGAGGCATTGGGTGCTTGATAGTGGGTTCACTCAACACATGACCGGTGATGGAAGGATGTTCAACTCAATCAACCAAGATAATACACAAGGCTTTTATAGTATCACATTTGGTGACAATGGCAAAGGCAAGGTGAAAGGGCTTGGGAAGATGGCTATCTCCAATGATCTAAGCATTAGCAATGTGCTTCTAGTGGAAAGGCTTGAGTTCAATCTATTGTCGGTTGCCCGATTGTGTGATCTCGGTTTCAAGTGCATCTTTGGAGGGGAGGATGTGGAAATCATTAGTGTGGATGGTTCAAACATGATCTTCAAGGGATTTCGGTATGAGAACCTCTACCTAGTGGACTTCAATGCTAGTGAGACCCAACTCTCTACATGTCTCATCTCAAGATCTAGCATGGGTTGGTTATGGCATAGAAGGCCTGGACATGTTGGCATGAAGCAATTGAACAAGCTAATCAAGCATGATCTAGTGAAGGGCTTGAAAGATGTCACATTTGAGAAGGACAAGCTATGTAGTGCATGTCAAGCCGGAAAGCAAGTTGGAAACACTCATCCAAAGAAGAGCATCATGAGTACAAGCAAAGCTTTTGAGTTATTGCACATGGATCTCTTTGGGCCAACAACATACATAAGCATTGGTAGCAACAAGTATGGTTTTGTGATAGTGGATGACTTCACAAGATACACATGGGTATTCTTCTTGAGTGACAAGAGTGACACTTTTGATATCTTCAAGTCATTTGTCAAGAGATGTCAAAATGAGTTTGAAACAACTATCAAGAGAGTTAGAAGTGACAATGGGAGTGAGTTCAAGAACACAAGAGTTGAAGATCTTTGTGATGACTTTGGAATCAATCATCAATTTTCTCCAAAGTACACTCCTCAATCAAATGGGATAGTTGAAAGGAAGAATAGAACCTTAATTGACATGGCAAGATCAATGCTAAGTGAATACAATGTTAGTGATTCTTTTTGGGCCGAAGCTATCAATACGGCTTGCTACTCTAGCAACCGTCTCTATTGTCATGGAATGCTTGAGAAGACTCCCTATGAGCTATTGAATGGAAGAAAACCAAACATTGCCTGCTTTAGGGTGTTTGGATGCAAGTGCTATATCTTGAAGAAGGGAACAAGGTTGAGCAAGTTTGAAAAGAAATGTGATGAGGGATTTCTACTTGGTTACTCTACATCTAGCAAGGCTTATAGAGTATGGAACTTGACTAGTGGCATTCTTGAGGAAGTGCATGATGTTGAATTTGATGAAACTCAAGGCTCTCAAGATGGATAAGAAAACTTGGATGATGTGAGAAGTGACAAGTTTATCAATGCTATGAAAGATATGGATATTGGTGATATTAGACCAAGACAAGTCCAATATGAAGATGAATATCAAGTAACCATTCCAAGTGATCAAGCTAGTGGTTCTCCAACTCAAGATCAAGCAAATGCAAGTGAAGATCAAGTTCAAGCTAGTTCATCATCTCAACCAAATGACATCAACATGCAAGTGCTCTAACCTACCAACATTGCAAGAGATCATCCTCTAGATCAAGTGATTGGAGGCATTCAAAGTGGTGTTCAAACAAGATCAAGATTGGCTTCATTTTGTGAGCATTATTCTTTTGTCTCATCATTTGAGCCAACCAAGATTGATGAAGCATTGAAGGATGTTGATTGGATCAATGCTATGCATGAAGAGCTTAACAACTTCATAAGAAATCAAGTTTGGGAATTGGTAGAAAGACCAAAGAAGCACAATGTCATTGGAACCAAATAGGTTTTCAAGAACAAGCAAGATCAAGATGGAATAGTGGTGAGGAAGAAAGCAAGACTAGTAGCTCAAGGTTACTCTCAAGTTGAAGGTCTTGACTTTGGGGAAACATATGCTCCGGTGGCAAGATTAGAGGCAATAAGAATCCTATTGGCCTATGCTTGTGCACATAATATCAAGTTATACCAAATGGATGTCAAGAGTGCATTCCTAAATGTAACACCCTAAATTTATGCATTTTTCAAAATAGTTTAAAAACAATTTGAATTGCATTTTGGGTGGACATTCAAGCATAGGAAAATTAAATAAGGATTTCATAAAATAAAATTTGTCATCTAGAAACCTTGTTGTTGCATTCATGCTGGTGCATAATAGTTTGTGTTGGTTGATCTTTGCAAAGTTCAAACTTGATTTCGAAATTTCATTTAAAAAGGTGTTGGAATTTCAAAAATCAAAAAGGAAAAACATTTTCTATTTCTTTTCTCACCCTCCTCCTCACTTTGGCCCGAGGCCTGTTACCCAGCCCAGCAGGTCCTCCCCTCCCCCTCACTCTCGGTCTGGGCCGGCCCACCTCCTCACGCGTGGATAGCCCAGCTCTTCCCCTCTCCTTCTCTCTCCCTCACTGACAGACCCGCCCCACTGGTCAACTCTCTCTCCCGGCGCTGACAAGGGGACCCCACCGGTCAGCTCCTTCCCCTCCCTTTCCTTTTCTCCTCTCCCCTTCTTTCCTTCACTCCGACACCGACACCGTCCCCTCGGTCGAGTTCGATTCGGAGTAGAGAAACCCCACTTCCTTAGCCAACATGGCGCCGTGACGTGCAAGCCAAGCGCCGCCGCCTCCCTTTCCTTCTTCCCTCCCTCTTCTTTCCTTTTTCCGCCGCCGCCGTACCTTGCGGCCGAACGCGAATCGCGGCGGAATTCGCCCTTTCCTTCTCTGTGGAGCGCCACAGAGCTATAAAAGCTCGTCCCCCGCACCCCTTTCGCCCTCACACCGCCCCTTGGAGCCTTGCAGTCGCTCAGAGCCGCCACGCCCGAGTTCCGCGCCGCCGCCGTCGTTCCACCGTGAGCACGCTTCTCTGCTCCGCCCGGTTCCTCTCTAAGCTTCACACCATGGTGAGTGGAGTCCCCCGACACCACCAATCCCCTCCTCCCTCTCTGTCTCGCCCATTTGAGCTCTGTCCACCGTCGCCGTCGTTGCAGAGCCGCCACGCCGCGTGGTCCCCGCGTTCCTACGCATAATCGAGGCAACCGAGTGCCCCACCGTCTTCACCGTTCTCCTCTCTCTCTCCCTGACCGGCTCGCGTCGAGTTTCGTTCACCGAGGCCATGGATTGCTCTGCGCCGCCGCTCACCGGCCATGGCACCGCCGCGAATCTGCCCTGTCCGGCCAAGCGCCACCGTGCCCCCTCCCTTCTCTAATCCTGGCCATCCATCGTGGATCGGACGGCCTACAGCGCCAGATACCTGTTCGGCTGGCATCTTTGCAAAACAGACCCCGCCCTTTTTAATGCATCAACCTGCAGTCCTAAGGCGTTATCCGAGACTCCGTTCTCTTTCGAAAAGCGTATTTCCTTTCTGTCTGTTTTAATTCAAAATTAAAAAAAAGAAAAAACTTATTTACTGTTTTGCCACTCTATTTCAATTGCTTATAAATTGCTCATTTTAAATCCAAATCGCTCCGTTCAAGTTGCGTTAGATCCGTATTTTCATGCTCTATCCAGTAGTATAGTTTTCATCTATGTTAATTACTTTTGAAAATCAACGAAAATTATTTCCGTAATGCTTTAATCTTGCTCTATTCAAAATCCCGTTTAATTCATATCTTTTCCGTTATAGCTCCGTTTTTCGTGATTCAAGCGTCTATGTGATTGTAGCGAGGCGTAGATGTGTTTTATAAACTTTTTCCTTTTGTTTTATTATGTTTGGTGTACTGTTCTAATCTATAGCCTTGTTTGCTTGCATGTATGCCTCTGCGTGATTGCATGTGATGTGATGATCGAGTACAGACGGTGAGCAGTACGTGGGAGACCAAGGGTTTTGCTTTGAGGAGGAGCAGCAGCAGGATCCCTTTGAGCAAGGCAAGTATTATATGGGATCTTCCTTGATGTCCTAATAATGAAGTTTTTTTCCAATAAAATCATATGCATGTGTCTAATACTGTCACCATAGGGTTTACCTAGATTTGTTTACCTCTATCCTTGAAATCCTATGGGTTACTTTTGCATATGGGTAGTTATTGCTAGTGCTCCTCTTTTATAAGCATGATCCTTTAATCTTGATTAATGACTACATGGGATGATAAAGTAAAACTTGACTTTTTAGCAACATGGACTTAGGACCCCTTTTCTGTCAGCAAAAGCTGGGACATACAGTACAACCATGAGGGCTATATGGCTCTGGCTTTAGTTCAGTATTAGGGTCACTCTCTCGCATGCGACAGTTCGCGAAAGTTGCCATTGCCGAGCGGTTGCGGAGCGGCTGGAGTGGGGACCGCTGCGTGTGTGTACCACCGATGGGCTCCTATATACCCCTTGCCCGTGGATCCGTAATGTCTGTGGTATGTTAGCGAACCCCTTTGAAAGACTTCATAGTGTTCCCTGCCCGCTCACCTCGGTAGTGTTAAGGGAGTCATGATCCCGGGGCTTTTGGGCAAACACGACTCATGGGTAAAGTGTACAAACTCTGCAGAGTGTTAAAAACTATCATGATAGCCGTGCTCACGGACACGAGCGGCCCGGAAAACTCACAGAACTCTTGGTTACTTGTTGTTTACCTTTATGAATCACTTTATCATGGAATTATGTTACTTGTTCAATTGTTTACTTGATCATGCAAATTTAACTTGGGGACTTAAGCATAACTTTGATCTACCACTTATAAAGCTTTGTTACAAATTAAAATGCTTACCGCAGTAAACCAGTGTCATACTATTTGAGCCTCATGAACCCCATATATACTTGTTGAGTACGAAAGTACTTACGCTTGTTTCTTTCTTTTCAATACTTGTATAAAAATCCCGGATGGGTACTAGATTATCAGAGTTATGAGGAGTACCCAGAGGACTTCTAGGTTTGGGGTCAACCAATTGACGTCCTTGTGCTATGGAGCTTCGCGAGAGTTATCATATATTTCTGTTGTTTTGTAATAGACATTATTTAAATACTCATTCGCTATGTATTAAACACTTGTGATGATACAATTTTGATAATTTGTCGGCTTATGTGTGTGACTGATCTCTGGGCACACATAAGATTATTGCATCCCGTTTTGTCTTTAAAACTGGGTGTGACACTAAATGGGTATATCAATGAGGAGGTGTATGTTGAGCAACCACCCGGTTTTGAAGATGCTAAGAAGCCCGACCATGTATTCAAGCTCAAGAAGGCTCTCTATGGGTTGAAGCAAGCACCTAGAGCATCGTATGAGAGGTTGAGAAGCTTTCTCCTCTCTAAAGGCTTCAAAATGGGTTTGGTTGATACTACCCTATTCACCAAGAAGATTGGAAATGATTTGTTCATCTTGCAAATCTATGTGGATGACATTATCTTTGGATCTTCAAATCAAGATTTTTGTGAAGAGTTTAGGGAGATGATGGCTAATGAATTTGAGATGTCAGGTGAACTTAGTTACTTCCTTGGACTTCAAATCAAACAATTGAAGAATGGTACATTTGTGAGTCAAGGCAAGTACATCAAAGATATGATGAAGAAGTTTGGGCTAGAAGAATCTAAAGGTATTAGTACTCCCATAGGGACTAATGGAAATTTGGATAGTGACTCAAGTGGCATGATGGTAGATCAAACACTCTATCGGTCTACGATTGGAAGCTTACTATATGTGACCGCTTCAAGACCGGATGTCATGTTTAGTGTATGCATGTGTGCAAGGTTTCAAGCATCTCCAAGAGAGAGTCATTTGAAAGCCACAAAAAGAATATTGGGATATTTGAAGCATACACAAGAGGTTGGACTTTGGTTTCCAAAGGGGTCAAGGTTTGAATTGATTGGATATTCGGACTCCGACTATGCGAGTTGCAATGTGGATAGAAAGAGCACTAGTGGTACATGTGAAATGTTGGGAAGGTCACTAGTCTCATGGTCATCCAAGAAGCAAAATAGTGTGGCACTCTCTACCGCCGAAGCCGAATACATTAGTGAGGGGAGTTGTTGTGCACAACTATTGTGGATGAAAGCCACTTTGGAGGACTATGGAATTCAATTCAAGAAAGTTCCATTGTTGTGTGACAATGAAAGTGTGGTGAAGCTTACAAACAACCCCGTCCAACACTCAAGGACAAATCACATAGATGTAAGACATCACTTCATAAGAGATCATCAACAAAAGGGTGACATTTTCATTGACAATGTGGGCACCGATGATCAATTAGCCGACATATTCACCAAGCCACTTGATGAGAAGAGGTTTTGCAAGTTAAGGAATGAGTTGAACATCTTGAATTTCTCAAACATGAGTTGATGTACCCCACCTATGACATGCCTCTACTCCAACATAGAAAGGTAAAATTGATTGACATATGCATTCATCTTTTGCTAGTATTATGTAGAAGCATATAGACATCTCTCATGATAGACTCATTCATGAAAATCAAATGATTTCTATGTACATATGGTACCACTATAGTTTCTATGAGTTGATTGATCTAGTGGTGGCATATGACATGTTTGATAAGCTTGTAACCTCACATTCTTAGTCTAGAATGCTTATTCTTGTACTTAACCAACATGGCCAAGATAACCATTGTAATATGTGTGAAGAAGCTTGTCCATGGTTTAAATCGTGTTAAGTATCTAGGACAAGTAATCTAGGTTGAATTTAAAATTGATAATTCACCCCACTCCTTTATAAATTGACTTGATAAACAAATCTTCCTAAGTATCCTCAAGTGATACATGTTACTACAAGTGGTTTTCTTTGTGGTAATGTGTGACAAAGGGGAGAAAGTGTGTTAAAATGATACAAAGGAGGAGAAATGTTGTGAAATGGTCAAAAGGAGAGAAACATGATAAATGAAATTAACAAGTGGTTAAGGGGAGAATCTAGAGATAGGAGGAGAAATAAGATTTTGAAAGATGAAAAATTAAAATTTGAGCACACAAGTAGGGGGGGCAAGCCTATGAACAATTTGTTGCATTTGAATGTGCATTCACTCATATGATTGCTTGCATTGAAGTTATAGTACTTTTCAAGTGGTTTCTTGCTTGTTTGGTGCATGACTAGTTGTAATCTTGATTGATGATTTGATCACTAGCATGCATAGGAAGTTAGCTAGATGTCCTCTCTTGTTTAAATTGTGTAATCCAATTGGTATCAAGCTAACCATGTTGCTAAGGGTGAAATGAAAGGCGCACTTCGATTGGTATCACGCTTCAAAGGTCTATTCTTAAAACCTTAGCATCATGTCATAGTTTGCTACTTGTTCACCCCTCCAAAAGTTCTATCTAAGCATGTGTGCAAAGTTTGATTCTCATTCTTAGAAGTGAACACATGTAGGGGGAGTTAACACTATCAAACCAACTTAGAAATGATTGACCACCTTCCTTAATCTATGTTGTTTCCAAGTGGTATCAATCATTTCGGGTTGAAATCAAAATCATATTTCATATCATTTTATATAGGTTGTCATCAATTACCAAAAAAGGGGGAGATTGAAAGATCTCTAGTGTTTTGGGTAATTGATGAAACCTAAGTACTAACCTAGCCCTAAGTGTGAGTAGGTTTAGTACACCAAGGTGGAGTGAAGAAGACAAGTGATGGAGCATAGGAGGTTAAGGAAAGAGCTATCAAGAAGTTCCACACTTGGAGAATAAGAGAGAAGGAGGAGACCCTAAAGATTTTTGAAAGGTCTAGGTATGGCTAGAGGGGGGTGAATAGCCTAATTAAATTTTCTACAACAACACTTAAGCAAACTTGTTAGAATAAACACGGCTTTAAGCAAGTTTGCTCTAGCTCTACGGTTAGGCAAGCCACCTACCAATTCTAGTTACTAGAAAGATATTTTCTATGTCACACACAAGATCTAGATAACTAAAGTTACTAGACTAAGCTACACAAGCTAAGCTAGAGGCTCAACTTTGCAAGAATGTAAAGAAAGTAATGCAAAGCTAGAGTTAGAGGGGTTATACCGCCGCGGAGAGAATACCAATGAATAAACAATCAATCATAATAGAAATCCTCGGTAGAGACAATGTGACACAAGATTTTTTACCGAGGTTCACTTGTTTGCCAACAAGCTAGTCCTCGTTGTAGCGATACAACCACTTGGAGGTTCACACGCTAATTGGCAATCACAAGCCAAACCCGTCGACGGGTGCCGCACAACCAACACAAAATGGGGATCCCCAAGCTACGCGGAATCCACTAGGGATACCTTTCGCGAATCTCCCGCGGGGTAGGTTCAAGAACCCCTCACAATCCACCGATCGAAGCCGGAGATAATCACCTTCCTCCGCTCAACGATCCTCGTCGCACCAAGCCATCTAGGAAATGACAATCTCCAAGAATAACAAGAGCTCCGCGATGACGACGATCACCAAGTGCCACTAGAATACAATCAACAAAGCAGCGCACTTGGATTCACTCAATCTCTCATGAATATGTCAAATATGTTTAGAGGATGAGTGGTGGAAGCTTCTCAAGCAAGCACAAGTGTATGAGTGATGTAGGAGTGCAAGAAATGCCCCAAAGGGCCGGCCATACAACCTTATATAGCACACACTCAAACACTAGCCGTTTTGCCCTCAAAACAGGCTCTCTACGCCACCTCCGGACGCAAGCAACAGTGTGGGGTCCGGACCATCAACAGCATCCGGACAACCCCACACAGAGAGACAGCTCCTTTGTTCTTTACTCCGGACGCGGCCTCCGATCGCGCGCAACGCGCCGTCCGGACCAACGCGCCTGCGTCCGGTCACCTAGCCGTTTGAATTGGCTCTTTCCCGCGCGCACCAGCGAGCTCCACGTGGCTCCAGACGCATGCAATAGTACGGGTCCGGACCAACGCCTCCAGCAACCGGACCCCACACAGAGAGGGTCCAGTAAGCCTCCAACACCCGGACGCGCGTCCGGTGTTCACCGTCCGGACGCAAACTAGCGACCGGACTATACACAGAGCCGACCAGAGCGCACCAAACGATCCGGACGCTGTCCGGATCTGCGTGTCCGGACGATCAACAGCGTCCGGACCTCTGTCCATAGAACTACCAGCTTAGGGTGTGTGTCTGGACGCAAATGCAATGGTCCGGACACATGGAAACCCTAGCGTCCGGACCTTAAAACTGAGTCCAAACAGCCTCCAACTTTCTTCCAAGCTTCCAAGAGCCAGCACTAAGTGATCCAAACACTTGTGCACGTATGTTAGCTTTTAGTTCACACTTATCTTGGATTTAGTTGGTTATTTCCACTAGTTCAATTGATTTTAATGCAATGCATATGAACCTAGTGGCACATGATAACTGTAATCATACTTAAGAGTCCCTCCTTGATAGTACGACTATCTATCCTAAATGTGATCACATCCTCTATGATGTCTTGATCACCAAACCGAAAATGGTTCCTAGCTTTCACCTTTGCCTTCACACCATTGTTGATGGTAATTATGAGCCATTTTGTCACCATCAAAATGCCGTCAACATCCTCATATTCAAAGGAAAACAAACATAATATGAACATATTATACCCGATAACCAGTTCCACATGTCTCTTGACTATTTGAGTACAGGTATTGATTATCATCATATGAAAGTATATCAAATGATGAATTTGAGTACACCATAGTGACGGGCTCGTCGAGACGATTAAAATGGATATATTATTTGTTACGTTTAGAGCCCGGAATAAAAAGATATGCACAAATTAAAAAGAGATGATGACGTCATCGTGGCGTCAGCACCCCAAATCACCTAGAGCCGCAGGGGCTGCTTGCGGTGGCAGGCAAGGGGGCTAGGTGGGCCCCCCTGCAGCATGTCCTGCCACCCAGGCAGCAGACCAAGGGGGCCAGGTGGACCCCGCTGCAGCATGTGTTATGCCCACGCGCGGGCGAGCGTAGGCAAGCGCGGGCAGGAGCGAGCAGCCGGCCCGGAGGCCACGTGGCGCAACGCCAGTGGTGCGGGGAGGCGGTTGGCCGGTCTGGGCGGTCCAGGCATGGTTGGACCGGCTGGTTCAACTGGCCTGCCCCCAGTTTTCTCTCTAGTTAGCAGAAAACAGCGCTCAGTCCGCTCGTTCGGGTCCGGTTCACCACCTTAGGATCCGGTTCTCGCCCGGTTTTTGACTCCAGCACGTGGGGGACTTCACCACCGACCTATACAAGTCGGTTGCATGCCCTTGGAGCATCCTAGCCACTGGTTCAATGACGGTTTTGATCCAAGGGAGGACAAACAACATCACGCGGATTGATGAGGTGGCACCGAAGTAGCCCCTACTCCACCTCTCCACTATAAATACCCCCTCACTCCCTCTCATTCAACAGACCAAGGAGGAACTACTCTCTCTACACATAGGCGAAGCCCTACTCTAGTAGTAGCATAGAAAATAGGGAGAGAGTGAGGAGAGTCTGGAGAAGAGTCGGGCCTGCCTGGCGTCTTCTCCGCGTTGTACCTCTACAGATGCGGTCTTCTCTTTTGTAAGTCTGCATTTGAGATTCTTTTATGGTAATTGATCTTCAGTTCTGGTAAAGTATTTACTTTAGTTGTTCATTGGTTCACCGCCCTTTAACCGGTACTCTAATCAATTTCACCGGGATCCGGATTAGAGTAGTAAGATATAGTGTAGATGTGGTGTCTAGGCTATACGCTTACCTGTGTCTGCAGCTTGTCCAACGGTTTGTTTGTGGTACCTAGTAGGGGTGACAGACCTATCTAGGCTTTGATCCCACCACGTTCGGCCAAGTTCTTAAAACATAGGCCTTCTTGTGCTAGGCGGTTTAGCACCCTTCTCATCCCTTTCTGTTGCTAAGCGGCCTAATGGCCTGAAGTGAAAAACCTTTGTATCTTACCTTACCTTGCTAGTTTCATAACCATAGAAGATCCTCTCTACCCAACCTATCATAAACCCCTTGTGTCATCATCGGACGAACTTAGTTCTTTGTTAAGTACACTTCACGTTCCCCGTGGATTCGATACCGTAGGAATACTCTCGGGTGAAAGCTACCTTGACAGTCGTGCGCTTGCGGTTTATCCTTTGTGCCACAATTTGTGTCAACAACCATTTTCCTTTCCACCACCATGCTAGAGCTTGTGTCATCCACTTGATCCACCTTGCTCCATCACATGGCATGTACCAACCTATCTCATGATTCACACTTAGAGATCAATGTTAGTACTTAGGTGGGTTTCATCAATTACTCAAAACCAAAACACATGGGGACTCTCAATCTCCCCTTTTTGGTAGTTATTAGCTCCCCCTACATATGTGCTCCATGAGTTTTGTTCAAGATTTGCACATATGTATAGATAGGCATTGTGGGAGAGGAAATAGCTACCAAATGATGCTAAGGTGTAAGAGTAGACCTTTGAAGCGTGATACCATCGGAGTGCGGAAATTATGATCACCCTTAGCACCATGATTAGCTAGATGTCAAGTAAACACTAGAAACCCCATGAGATCAACATTGAAAGAGAGGGTTCTAGGTACAACTTGAAAAACCATTTGAAACTATTATCTAGCTTATCATCCTATGCATGCTAGTTGATCAATCATCATTCAATTTGTATCACTAGCAAGCATCACACAAGCATGTATTTTGAATTTGAAGTACTTGTGCAACAATACATATGAGGATGCAAACATTCAAATGCAACAATAGTGTTCATGAGCTTGCTCTCCCTATTTGTATGTTCTCTTTCAAAATTGATTTTTCATTTCTCCCTTTATCATGTTTTCTCCATTTTATATCTTTTTAAATTTCTCCCCCTTGATCTTTTAACACAATAACTTCTCCCCCTTTGTCATCCAATTGACACAAAAAGGTGGGACCAATCATAGATATTCAAGTTTTAGCTCCCCCTTAGTGTGAGATAGGGTGAAATATTGTTTTCAACTTTGGCTTAATCTAAGCTAGTTGCCCAAGATATTTAATTCGGTTTAAACCATAGACAAGCTTCTTCACACATGCCAAGATGGTTATCTTGCCTATGTTGAATTAAACACTTTGAGTTCATAGACATAGAGCAAACACTAGGATTGCAAGCACATCAACATGTCATATGCCACCACTAGGTCATATCAACTCATAGAAGCTATAGTGGCACCATATAAGCATCAAAGACATTTTAGTTTTCATGAATGAGCCTAGAAGCATGAGTGATGACTAGATGCTCTACACAAGTCCTAACAAGGTATGCATGAATGCTCTCAAATCAACTTTTACCTTGCATTGTTGGAGTAGAGGCATGTCATATAAGTGGGGGTGCATCAACTCATGTTGGAGAAATCAAGTATGTTCAACTCATTCCTTAGCTTGCAAACTTTTTCTCATCTAGTGGCTTGGTAGATATATCGGCCAATTGATCTTCGGTGCCAACACTAGTGATAGAAATGTCCCCTTTCAATTGATGATCTCTAATGAAATGATGGCGGACATCAATATGCTTTGTTCTTGAGTGTTGAACCGGATTGTTGGTGAGCTTGATTGCACTTTCATTGTCACATAGCAAAGGCACTTGCTTGAATTTGACTCCAAAGTCATTCAAAGTAGCTCTCATCCATAGGATTTGTGCACAACAACTCCCCGCACTAATATATTCGGCTTCGGCGGTAGAGAGTGCTACACTATTTTGCTTCTTTGATGACCATGAGACTAGTGATCTTCCAAGCAATTGACAAGTGTCCGATGTGCTTTTCCTTTCTATCTTGCAACCCGCATAGTCTGAGTCGGAGTATCCAAGTAACTCAAAGTTTGATCCTTTAGGATACCACAACCCAACATTAGGTGTATGCTTCAAATATCTCAATATCCTCTTTGTGTCTTTCAAATGACTCTCTCTAGGAGATGCTTGAAACCTTGCACACATGCATACACTAAACATGACATCCGGTCTTGATGTGGTCACATAGAGCAAGCTACCAATCATTGATCTATATAGATTTTGATCTACCATGTTGCCACTAGCATCACCATCCAAATTTCCATTTGTTCCCATTGGTGTACTAATAGACTTTGCTTCATCTAGATTGAACTTCTTGAGCATGTCCTTGATGTACTTGCCTTGACTAACAAAAGTCCCATTCTTCAATTGTTTGACTTGAAGACCAAGGAAGTAACTAAGCTCTCCAAGCATAGACATATCAAACTCTTTGGCCATCATGTTGCCAAACTCTTCACAAAACTCTTAATAGGTTGACCCGAAGATAATGTCATCCACATAGATTTGCAACACAAACAAGTTCTTCCCAATCTTCTTGGTGAATAGGGTAGTATGAACCTTGCCCATAATGAATCCCTTAGAGAGGAGGAAATCTCTCAACCTCTCATACCATGCTCTTGGAGCTTTCTTCAAGCCATATAATTCCTTCCTTAGCTTGTACACATGGTTGGGTTTCTTATCATCTTCAAAATCGAGTGGTTGCTCAACAAATACCAATTCATTGATGTATCCATTGAGAAATGCACTCTTCACGTCCATTTGATAGAGCTTGATGTTGTGAGCACAAGCATAAGCCAATAGTATCCTTATTGCTTCTAGCCTTGCCACCGGTGCATATGTTTCTCCAAAGTCAAGACCCTCTACTTGAGTGTAACCTTGTGCAACTAGTATTTCTTTGTTTCTCACCACTATTCCATCTTGATCTTGTTTGTTGCGAAAGACCCATCTTGTGCCAATTACATTGTGGTTCTTTGGTCTCTCAACTAGCTCCCAAACTTGATTTCTAGTGAAGTTGTTGAGTTCTTCATGCATAGCATTCACCCAATCAATATCTTGCAAAGCTTCTTCAATCTTGGTTGGCTCAATAGATGATACAAAAGAATAGTGTTCACAAAATGAAGCCAATCTTGATCTTGTTTGTACACCACTTGTGATATCTCCAATAATATGATCTATAGGATGATCTCTTGCAATAGATGTAGGTTGGAGTATTGGAAGTTGATTTCTTGTACTTGGTTGATCATTGGGTAGAGTAGATGAACTAGCTTCTTGATCTTGAGTCGGAGAGGATGAACTAGCTTCTTGAATTGTAGTTGAACTATCTTGAGTCGGAGAGGATGAAGGATTTACTTGATCTTCAATATCTTGCTCATCATCCACTAGCTTCGGCCTAATGTCCCCAATATCCATGTTCTTCATTGCATTAGCCAATGGTTCACCTCTCACATCATCATGGTTGATATTCTCATCTTGAGATCAATTTGTTTCATCAAACTCCACATCATGTACCTCCTCAACTATGCTATGAGTAAGATTCCATACTCTATAAGCTTTGCTTGTAGTTGAGTAGCCAAGTAGGAAGCCTTCATCACATTTATTCTCAAATTTGCTCAATCTTGCACCTTTCTTTAAGATATAACATTTGTAACCAAACACTCTAAAGTATGAAATATTTGGCTTTCTTCCATTCAATAGCTCATAAGGTGTCTTCTCAAGCATCTTGTGGCAATAGAGTCGGTTGCTATAATAGCACGCCGTGTTGATAGCTTCGGCCCAAAAAGAATCACTCACATTGTATTCACTAAGAATAGATCTTGCCATATCAATGAGTGTCCTATTCTTCCTCTCAACAAGCCCATTTGATTGAGGTGTATACTTGGCTGAGAATTGATGTTTGATTCCATATTCATCACATAGCTCATCAACTCTAGTGTTCTTGAACTCACTACCATTGTCACTTCTTACTCTCTTGATAGTTGTTTCAAATTCATTTTGGCATCTCTTGACAAAGATCTTGAATGTATCAAATGTTTCACTCTTGTCACTCAAGAAGAATACCCATGTATATCTAGTGAAATCATCAACTATCACAAAGTCATTTGTTTCCACCAATACTTGTATATGCGGTTGGTCCAAACAAGTCCATGTGCAAGAGCTCAAATGGTTTGCAACTACTCATCATGCTCTTACTAGGTTGAGTATTTCCAACTTGTTTGTCGGCTTGACAAGAGCTACATAGCTTATCTTTCTCAAAGACCACATCTTTCAAGCCTCTAACTAGATCATGTTTGACTAATTTGTTCAATTGCCTCATTCCAACATGACCAAGCCTTCTATGCCATAACCAACCCATGCTAGATTTGTATAGCAAGCAAGTTGACAATTGGTTTTCTTTGGAATTGAAATCAACTAAGTATAGATTCTCATATCTAAATTCTTTGAATATCAAGTTAGAGCCATCTACACTTATGATCTCTACATCATCAACTCCAAAGATGCATTTAAACCCAAGATCACAAAGTTGAGCTACGGATAGTAAGTTGAAGTTCAAGCTCTCTACTAGAAACACATTGGATATGCTCATGTCATTTAATATAGCAATCTTACCAAGCCCTTTGACCTTGCCTTTGCCATTGTCACCAAATGTGATAGATTTGATCCCATTGCAATCATTTTGCTTGATAGAGTTGAACATTCTTGAATCTTCGGTCATATGTTGAGTGCACCCACTATCAAGCACCCAATGCCTCCCTCCGGCTTTATAATTGACCTACAAAACAATTCAATTCTTCTTAGGTACCCATACTTGCTTGGGTCCTCCAAAGTTAGTGACTAAGGACTTAGGTACCCATATAGCTTTCTTCTTTGAGCTCTCATTGGGTGTACCCATGTACTTAGCTATCACACCTTTCTTGACCTTGGTAAGAATATAACTAGAATCAAAGCGAATAGATGCATGTGTAAATTTTATCTTGCTTTGGTTTAGTTTGCAATATTGCTCATCATGCCCTACTTGCTTGCAACTTGAGCAAAACCGGCCATTGCTCTTCATAAAGAGAGGCTTTGGAGTTACAAAGTCCACCTTGCATTTCTTGGGGGTATAGCCAAGTCCCTCTTTGCAAAGAGAAAACCTTTGGATACCCAAGCACTTAAGCAAGTGGGCATCTCCACCATAGGCATTGCCTAATGCTAGAGTGAGCTTACCAACCTCCTTCTTAAGGGTCTCATTCTCAACCATTAGTGTAGTGTCACAAGTGACAACATCACTAATAGAAGAGGTAGAGTTAGAAGTGCTACAAGAAGGGTTAGTTGGGGTGATGATGATGGGTTGATAGAATGATTCATCAATTATATCACAAATTGTTCCCATGTTACATGTTGAAACATGCTCTTTCTCATTTTGCTCAACAAGAGATGAGTGATCCTTCTCAAGCTTATAGTGAGATTTGCCAAGCTTCTCATGGGCTACCTCTAGCCTCTCATGATAAAGATTGAGCTCATCAAAGGATTGCTTGAGAGCTTGAAGCTCTTTTCACAATGCTTTTCACTCCTTTCTCTTGATGTCAAAGTGAGTATTAGCATCAACCAACATTTCAGCTAGTTCATCTTTAGTGGGTTCATCATCACTAGATTCACACTCATCATCGGATTGTACCTTAGTTGGCCTAGCCATGAAGCATATCGATGGAGTGTCAAAGAGAGAGATCTTGTTCTTCATAGCAATGCTTGCAAGAGCCTTCTTCTTGTTTGATCTCTTCTCATCATCACTTGAGTCATCATCATCACTTGTATCACTATCCCAAGTGACAACATATGAGCCTCCCTTCTTGCTCTTCTTGAGAAACATCTTGCTCTCTTTCTTTTCTTTCTTCTTGCCCTTCTTATCATCTTCATTGTCACTATGAAGAGGGCAATCTGAAATGAAGTGATCCTTGCTATTGCACTTGAAACACCTCTTGTCATTGTTCTTACTCTTGAAGGAGTTCTTCTTCCTTCTAGCTCTATAGCCCTTCTTCTTCATGAACTTGCCAAATTTCTTGACAAATAGGTCCATCTCTTCTTCATCATCTTCATCATCATTGCTTGAGCACTCATCATTGCTAGATTCATCACACTTTGCTTTGCTCTTAGATGATGATTTGGCTTTGAATGCCACATTCTTCTTCTTGTGTTCTTTCTTGTCATCCTTCTTTTCCTTGTTCTCTCTAATCTTGTCCTTGTCCTCTCTAAAGGTGTCATCGGTCGTCACCTCACCAAGAATTTGGTTTGGTGTTGTTGTGTCCAATCCACTTCTCACCAATAGAGTGACTAGCATCTCAAATCTTGAGGGAAGACTTCTTAGGAACTTGAAGGAGAAGTCCTTGTTCTCCACCTTCTCTCCAAGTGACTTGAGGTCATTGACAATCACCTCAAGCCTATTGAACATTTTGGGCATATTTTCATCTTCCTTCATCTTGAAGCTTGCAAATTTTTCTTTCAAGATGTAGGCCTTTGCCCCCTTCATGGATTGAGTCCCTTCATATGACTCTTCTAGTTTCTTCCAAGCCTCATGAGCACTCTCCAAGTTTTTAATTTGCTCAAAGATTTCCTTGGAGATTGCCTCATGTATTGCACTCGAGGCAATATCATTGTTTTGGAGCTTCTCCTCTTCGGCCGCGGTGGGCGCCTCTTCATTTACCACCTCAAATTTCTTGTCGACCACCAACCATATCTTCCGGTTGATTGATTTAAGATAGGTGGTCATCAAGGCCTTCCAATAGCTATAATTGTTGCCATCAAACTTAGGTGCCCTCTTGGTGTTGTTGATTTGAGCCATTTTAACACCGCGGGATGTTAAGCCTTTAAGTACGGTGTACTAGCTCTGATACCACTTGAAAGGTCTAGATATGGCTAGAGGGGGTGAATAGCCTAATTAAATTTTCTACAACAACACTTAAGCAAACTTGTTAGAATAAACACGGCTTTAAGCAAGTTTGCTCTAGCTCTACGGTTAGGCAAGCCACCTACCAATTCTAGTTACTAGTAAGATATTTTCTATGTCACACACAAGAGCTAGATAACTAAAGTTACTAGACTAAGCTATACAAGCTAAGCTAGAGGCTCAACTTTGCAAGAATGTGAAGAAAGTAATGCAAAGCTAGAGTTAGAGGGGTTATATCGCCGCGGAGAGAATACCAATGAATAAACAATCAATCCGTTGACACCGTTTTTTGTACGTGTCAATATGAACCGGATACACTGATCGGTAGAAGGGTAGTTACACCGATCGGTAGAAAGATGGATGTTTTTCCTTATCGGCATCAGAATCCCACCAATCGGATTGCCGATGGAGACAGGAGATTGAGGAAACAAAAGAAGGTATTGGCTGATCAAAAGGGTGTTGCCGATGGAAACAGGAGAACATTGCCGATCAGGAATATTGCTGATGGATACAGATTGATGTGGCTGACGTCAGCAGGAAATTGCCGATGGCAATAGAAGGACATTGCGGATTGAAAGAGTCTGCCGATGAAAAGTTTCATCGTAAGGAAAACGGATAAGGAAACTAGCGATTTTATGCTAGTATTATTGTTTTAGTTTGAGTCCGACTCTTGCACGAGTCGTTTTATTTCCTTAAAAATACGAGTTTTGTTTAGGTATGAGTCGTCTCCATGTATAACTCCTTTTACCAAAGTATAAATATGTACCCAGGGGCGGTGTAGAAAAAACAATCAATCAAAATACAAAACCTATTACTTTTTATCTACTTTTTCAGCATCTACTTTCATCGCATTAGTTCTAGTTTACCTACAAGTTCTTATGACGTCTCGACGGGCTGCATCTACACGACCTCCATCGCCTTCGCAAGTTCCGCGTTTTGATCAAGTTGAGCTTTGACGTCCGGGCGTATCGCTGTCGTCTCGTTCAATCTTGTTCTAGTTATCGTCCTTGTCGATTAACTGGTCAAATCGACTAGCACACCTTTGGAAACCGAGTTTGGGTATAAGCCCGAGGTGTTCGCAGATCCGACGCTTTTTGTGTCAACACCTCTTTTGGCACACCCGGTGGGACCCTAGATACATCTCTTGATCAAGATCATGGGTAGTTCTACTGACGTTGATCCAAGGAACGTCATTGAAGTCTCCGAAGCAGATCTGAAAGATGATTAGAAGCAAGCTATGGAGCAGTCTATGGAGGAGTACAAGCAGCTATATCTGAAATCCTTCAGCCTAAACAGGAGCGGCGACGCAGTCCAGAAGCAAGATCCGCCGTTGCCTCGGCAGGTCACTTTCGATGCCAATCCTGGTAAGTTGCAAGACATGGTTAATTCTGCGTTAAATTAGGCGTTGATCAGCCACTTCAATGTGATGTCCAATACTGTATACAATGCTGTCATGCAATCTTTCAAAGAAGGACATCCACCTAGGTATGTTGGTCCAGCGTATCATCAACCTGGATCGGCATCTGCCACAACTTCATCGGCGGCTCCAGCGTTCCATCCTGTGAATCATTCTACCGATGAAGCTACACCACCGAGATCAAGCCCTGCAAGCGTCATTCGGTTGAAAACCGATCTGGTGGCATCGGCAATGTCAGGACATATAGTCCAGAGTCAGCCAATTCCCACTAGCTGATGGGGATACGGTATGCCTCTGGATTCATCTGCCGATGCTAAACTAATCCAAGGTAATGGTGCAGCGGGAAAAGCCTCTATGGAGTCGATAATATCGGCACAGCCGATGAGTCTGATAGTACATTACGCTACGTCTTCTCCAAATGCACAGTTGCCGCCAGGAGATCTTTAGATGGCAATACCTAAAGTGCCTTATGGGCAACCACCGATGCAACAAGATTTGGCAGTGATGAATCATCCCATGATGATGGCAAATCCTCAGGCTGGGACATCAGTGCACCAAGGAGGTCAATTTGTTGATTATTCCAAAGTGCAGGAGCAGCAGGCGCCGGGTAGTTATCAATTATCGGCAAGTCACATATCGATGACTTATAATCCTGTATGGACCAGTCCAGTTCAACAACAGGTAGTACAACCTGGACACCAAGTAGCGGGAGCATGGCATTATCATTACCTGGCAAACTCTCAGAATGAGACATCGGTATATCGACCGATGAATATCATGCCACAATATGCCCCAGTAGGTGTCCAAGGTTAGACATTAGCAAATCAACCGGTGCCTAATATTCAGCAAGGTGGTGTTGCGCCTATACCAATTGGATCAACTTATCTACCGCAAAGGCTAGAAGGAATGTATCCGCCGGCCCAGCCAGTTAATATTCAGTCGATCCATCGGCAGGATCAGGATGCGTATTGGGTTGATAAAATAGCCGAAGTGATGAAAGAGAAGTTCGGTATCAAGCCTAAGGTCAATACGTACTCTTATTGAACGTCGTACCCTCAGGCATATGACTTGATTCCTCTCCCGAATTGGTACAAGGTGCCAGATTTCACGAAGTTTTCCGGCCAAGATGATACGTCAACAATGGAGCACATCAACCGCTTCATTATTCAATGTGGGGAGGCTGCTAACAGAGATGAGCTGAGGGTAAGATTGTTTTCATCATCTTTATCTGGATCGGCGTTTACGTGGTTCATCTCGCTTCCTCCAAATTCTGTGATTACTTGGGCCGATCTGGAGAAGCAGTTTCACAAGTACTTCTTCTCTGGCGTTCATGAGAAGAGGATTACCGATTTGGTTAAGCTAAAGCAGCGCAATGACGAATCGGTAGAAAGCTTCATCCAAAGGCTTCGGGATGTAAAGAATAAATGCTACAGCCTAGTGCTGGATGATCAGCAATTGGCAGATTTGGCTTTCCAAGGATTATTGCCACACATCAAAGATAAGTACGCGTCTCAAGAGTTCAAGAGCCTGAGCCATCTCGTGCAGAGAGTTGTCGATCAAGAAATTAAAGCCTTCGAACCTAGAAATACCTGGAATAAGAAGGTGTCCTTCATCGAACAAGGGGAAGATTCTGAGTCAGATGAAGGGACGGATATTAGCGTTGCCGAGTGGGTAAAGGATAAGAAGCCGATATCCTATCCGTTTGGTCAGAAGGAGGCTGAAAGATTTACTTTCGATACTGCTAAAGCCGATAGGATATTTGATCTATTGCTTCAAGAAGGGCGGATTAAGCTGGTGCCTAATCAAGTAATTCCATCAGCTGAAGAGCTTAGAAGGATGAGGTGCTGTAAGTGGCATGATGCAACCTCACACAGTACCAATGATTGCAAAGTCTTTAGGCAGCAGTTGCAATCAGAAATCAAATCTGGGTGAAACAAGTTTGAAAATTCTAGAGCTCAGAGGCCGATGAAAATTGATTAGCATCCGTTTCCAAATAATATGGTGGAAATCAGTGGAAAACTCAAAGTACTGACATCGGAAGTAGCCAAGAGAAATTCATCGGTGGATCCTGAACATCAAATAGCTATGCAGGATGTAAAGGGAAAGAAGCTTGCCGATGAAAGAGAAGGTAAAAGAATTGCTGATGACAGCAGCAGCTCCAGGAGGCCTCAGAGACGTGCGTCATACGGCGTTGTAATCACGCACAGGAGGCCACGACAGGAATACGAGTGTTCGCGAGAAGAGCGGCATCGGCAGCAGGAAGAAGAGAGACGCCAAGAGTGGTATCGGCATAAAGATCATTGGAAATGCCCCTTCTTCATCCATTGTTGGGAAGAAGGCATCAAGCTGCCCACTGCCGATAATTGTCCTGAATGCAATGGGTACTATCCTACTGATCGGTCAGAGAAGAAGTCTCACTTTGAAGGCCAGGGATCAAGCTATGCTAGGCCTATCAGAGGAAAAGAATCAGTACATGATCGGCTGGGGGGCAAACTCAGTGTACATGACAGGCTTTGCAAGCGTATCCGTCAAGAGGAGATCGAAGAGAGGGCTAATGCAAGGGTGCCCGATGAAGAGATATTCTCTAGAGATCCAAACATAAGGGGTAACACAAGCCGACACAGTGAGAAACAGTACCAACCTATTTGGAAGACTAAGCTTCCTCAATGGTGTCCCAAAGGCCTAACAAATACTCAAAGAAGGAGAATCCAGCGTGAATGCTATAATGATCTGGGTTATAGCTCTTCGAAGGGAGAACCTCCAGTTTGGGAGTGGAGGCCAAAACACCAAGAGAGGAGTCCATCAGTAGAAGTCAACATGGTTGTTATGTTGCCGATGGAATTTATGGCACCTACTGATGCTGAGGAAGAAGTTGCTAACATGGCTCAGCTAGTGCTAGATCCAATGGCAGCTATCTTTGAAAAACCTACCGATGATGAAAGGCAACATCTGAGAGCCTTGTTTGTCAAGGGCAAAGTCAATGGGCAACCGGTGTCAAAGATGTTAGTCGATGGTGGAGCATCAATTAACATAATTCCGTATGTCATGTTCAGGAAGCTTGGGAAAGGTGACCAAGACTTAGTCAAGACGGACATGAAGCTGAAAGATTTTGAAGGCAATGTGTCACCAGCTATGGGAGCTGTATGTGTCGAATTGACTATCGGCAGTAAAACTTTGCCGACGACATTTTTTGTGATCAGCGGCAAGGGAACCTACAATTTGCTTCTGGGAAGGGATTGGATTCACGCCAACTGTTGCATCCCTTCTACGATGCACCAAAGCCTTGTGCAATGGGTTGGAGACAGAATTGAAGTCGTTCAGAGTGAAGTCCTGTCAATTGTTGCATCGGCATAATCGGAGACCTATGAGAAGACCAAGTGCATATCTGGTGAAGCTTGGGATACAGAATTCCTCAAGGTGGCCGATTACCAGATTACACCGATCCAAGCAGTCAATTCTGAAGAAGAGATTTAATGGATCAGTTTGCCGATGATGGAAAACTTGGACAGGGGTTCACGTCAGCCGATGATTTGCTAGAAATAGACATCGGCGATGGTAGTAAGCCTAGGCCAACTTTTATTAGTGCTAAGTTAGATTCCCAATGTAAGCAACAGTTGAGTGATTTGTTAAAGGAATATAAAGATTGTTTTGCTTGGGATTATACAGAGATGCCTGGTCTGGACCAATCAATAGTTGAACATCGGTTACCTATTAAGTCAGGTTTTCAACCACATCGGCAACCAACGCGCCGGTGTAACCCTACTGTACTACCCGATATTAAAGCTGAGATTACGAAGTTAATCGAAGCTGGATTTATTCGGCAATGCCGATATGCCGAATGGATTTCTAATGTGGTTCCTGTATATAAGAAGAATGGAAAACTTCGTGTTTGTATTGATTTCAGGAATCTCAATAAAGCTACGCCTATGGACGGCTATCCAATGCTTGTTGCCGATCTACTAGTTGATGCTTCTGCTGGACATAAAATTATCAATTTTATGGATGGTAATGCTGAATATAATCAAATATTCATGGCTGAAGAAGATATATCCAAAACTGCTTTTAGGTGTCCAGGTCATGTCGGTTTGTTTGAATGGATCGTAATGACTTTTGGGTTGAAGAACGCCGCTGCTACTTATCAAAGAGCGATGAATTTTATTTTTCATAAGTACATCGGTACGTTGGTCGAAATCTATATCGACGATGTGGTGGTTAAGTCCGGAGACTTTGAAAAGCATCTCGCCGATCTGCGGAAGATTCTGGAGTGCACAAGGGATCATGGGCTAAAGATGAATCCAAATAAGTGCGCGTTTGGCGTATCGGCGGGTCAATTCTTAGGGTTCATGGTGCATCAAAGGGGCATAGAGATCGGCAGAAAATCTATTGATGCAATTAACAAAGTGGTTGCTCCTACGAACAAGACTGAGTTGCAATCTTTGATTGGCAAGATTAATTTTATTAGAAGATTTATATCTAATCTGTCTGGGAAGATTAAGTCTTTTAGCCCATTGCAGAAGCCAAAGGTCGGTCAAGAATTTGTGTGGGGAGAAAAGCAACAATCGGCTTTGAAAGAAATTAAGAGGTATCTGGCGAATCCTCTGGTTTTGATTCCACCTCGACATGGGAAACCCTTCAGATTGTATTTGTCTGCCGATGACGGTGTTATCGGGTCAGCCTTGATTCAAGAATTTGAAGGGAAAGAACGTGTGATTTATTATTTAAGTAGAAGGTTGGTGGATGCTGAAACTAGGTATTCGGCCGTTGAGAAATTATGTTTATGTCTATACTTCTCTTGTACCAAGTTAAGGCATTATTTGCTATCGGCCGAGTGTACTGTCATATGCAAGGATGATGTGGTCAAGTATATGCTGTCAATGCTGATATTGAGCGGAAGAATTGGCAAGTGGATTTTGGCGCTGTCTGAATTTGATCTGAGGTATGAATCAACTAAGGCAGTTAAAGGGCAGGTGATGGCCGATTTTGTTACTTAGCATTGCCGTACGCTAAATTCAGTAGAGATTGCTCCTTGGACTTTGTTCTTTGATGGTTCCACATGTAAGGAGGGAGCAGGCATCGACGTTATCTTAGTTTCACCCCGAGGGAAAAAGTATGAAATCTCATTGCCGATTGTTGATACTTCGACGAATAATCAGGCTGAGTACCAGGCGTTATTGAAGGGGTTGGAGTTGCTCAGGGAACTACGTGCCGATGCCGTGGAAATCTTTGGCGATTCTATGTTAGTAATCAATCAATTGGTTGGAACATATGAGTGTCGAAGTGAAATTTTGATTGCAGATCATGGGAAGTGCTTGCAGTTATTAAAGGAATTCAGAGAATATCGTCTTGAACACATTTCTAGGTTGGTTATTTCCACTAGTTCAATTGATTTTAATGCAATGCATATGAACCTAGTGGCACATGATAACCGTAATCATACTTAAGAGCTCCCTCCTTGATAGTACGGTTATCTATCCTAAATGTGATCACATCCTCTATGATGTCTTGATCACCAAACCGAAAATGGTTCCTAGCTTTCACCTTTTCCTTCATACCATTTTCCTTTCCACCACCATGCTAGAGCTTGTGTCATCCACTTGATCCACCTTGCTCCATCACATGGTATGTACCAACCTATCTCATGATTCACACTTAGAGATCAAGGTTAGTACTTAGTTGGGTTTCATCAATTACTCAAAACCAAAACACATGGGGACTCTCACTTTTCCATTTTGGTGATAAAGACACCTAGTGGGTGTGATCACATTTAGGATAGGTAACCGTACTATAAAGAGGGGAAAATAGTTAGTGGTTACAACTATCGAGTGTCATTAGGTTGATCATCCATTGCATTGCATTTTAACCTAATGAGCAACCCTTGTAAAACTTGTTAAAATATGTCACACACATGCACAAGTCAGTGAAACACTTGGTGGTGGCACATGATATCAAGGGAAGCAAAGAGAAAAGATTTCTGCCCAAGATAGAAGCTCCGGACCAGTGTGTCTGGGAGCTCCGGACCATAGCAGTTGGTCTGACGGCCTGCTCCCAGCACTGGCTATCAGGCAGAGAAGCTCCGGACTAGTGGTCCGGTGGTGTGTCGGATCATAGGTGAGTGGTCCGGTGGCACAGTCAACAGAAGAGTAGAAGTCAAAGGGACCTCTGAACCAAATTGCATAGTCCGGTGGTGTGGTCCGACGGGGTGGTCCGAAGGCAGGGTGCTCCCTGCGTGATTTTAGCAAGGCACTGAAGAAGCTCCGGTCTACTCGGCATGGTCCGGTGGTGTAGTCCGAAGGTGAGGTCCGAAGCAGGGGTGCGTACTGAGTAAAAAGTTTGAAGCCCTGACAAGCATCGGACAAGGCGTCGGACCAGGCCTCCGGACCAATGGAAGTGGTCCGACGGTGGCCAGAACTGCGCGCCAACGGTCGTTTTTCAAACGCAGAAGGCGTCAGACCAAAGCGTCGGACCAGGTGCTATGGTCCGACGGTGCTGAAAAGTAGTCCAACGCTCACGATTTCAGCAGCTCCAAGTGCACAACGGCTAGTTTCTTTGAGGAGGCTATTTAAGGGTGTGTGGCTGGTTCAAGGAGTCTCTATAGCATTTTTGGCTATTGCATACTCTTGTGAGCATAACACACACACTCCCACTCATCCCTTAATTGATTGTTCATCCATTTGAGAGATTTGAGTGATCAAGTGCATTGCATGAAGTGAGTTCATCCCAGTGGCACTTGGGAGTTGATACCGCTGCTAGTTTCTTGTTACTCTTGGTGATTGCCATCACCTAGACGGTTTGGAGCAAGCGGTGTGGATTCGAGAAGCTTGGTGATTGTGCTTCGTCGACCACAAGTGGTGATTGTGAGGGGTTCTTGTGCCTTCCCCGCGGGAGATCGCAAAGGTAACTCTAGTGGATTGCGCATGTCGTTGAGTGTCCTCTCTTGTGTTGGTTGTGCGTCACCCGGTGACGGTTTGGCGTGTGATGCCAATTAGCTCGTGAACCTCCAAGTGAGTGAGCCGACACAACGAGGACGTAGCTAGTTGGCAAACTAGTGAACCTCGAGAGAAAAATCAAGTGTCAACCTTGTCTCCCCTTGTGATTGATTGGCTACTTTGGAGTTCCTCATTTGATTGGCTCTAGACCTCTACAAGTTGATATAATCACTCTTCACATCTTCGCATTTACCTATTTTTACTTGTCTTACTATATTAGGTTGTGCCTAGAGAGCTACTAGAATTGAGTAGGCATTGAGTGCTTCTAGAGCTATATTAGGATAGCAATTGTGGTTAGGAGGCTTTGCATCCCCTAGTAGGCTAGTGCAAGTCGAGCTTCGCTTCATTGCTATCTAACTTGTTGTTGAGATTGTTTTGAGTTTCCGATTTAGGCTATTTACCCCCCCCCCTCTAGCCTTGGATTAGGACCTTTCAAAATGCGGTGAAGCTTCCTCAATCGCCCAAGCCGTCTAGGTGTTGGCAAACACCAAGAATAACAAGAAACTTTGTGGCGATGACGATGACCAAGTGCCACTAAGATGCAATGCAACGATCAAAGCACTTAGATCACTCAAACTCTCACAAGTATGCAATAAGAGCAAAGAGAGATAAATTGGGGCCTATCTCAAGCAAGCACAAAGAGTGAGAATGAATGTGAGGTGCAAGAGAGAGCCCTAGGAGCCGGCCAATCCACTTATATAGCTTCACAAATCGAGCTAGTCGTTTTCTCCTCTTTCCTCTGTTTTCTGTGTGCCTCCGGACGCTGTTTGCATGGGGGGTCCGGACCAATGGCCATGCGTCCGAAACCTCCTCCATTTGAATCCTATCGTTGGCGCCCTTCTTGGAGCTGACATGTCGCCTCCGGACGCTCGCAACAGTAGCGACCGATCCTCTTTTTCCTGCGTCCGGACCCAATCCAGAGAGGGTCCAGAGAGCTCCTCAGCTCCGGACTCGTGACCGGAGTCCTGTGTCTGGACAGCACCTAGCATCCGGACCCTCAGTAGAGAGCATCCAGAGAGGTCCAAGTATCCAGATGGTAGACCGGAGCCCTGCGTCCGGACGCACAACAACGTTCGGATCTTTTGTCCAGTCGAGGCGAGGCTAGGGTATGCCTCCGGTCGCACATCCATTGGTCTAGAC